>WJFA01004286.1:0-11001 GCA_009870155.1 Pseudobourletiella spinata | reverse complement strand
GTGCAACAGTAATTCTGGTGGTAAAACCTGTAAGATTTTTAGGCCCAGAATCATAGTAATGGATGCAAGTGATACGAAACACATCGTATCCGTATTCGTATCAGTATCCGCATCCAAAATAATACGAATTCGAGCATGAGTATCGTATCTTTTATGCGCCATCTTGATGCGAGAACTGGCCGTATTCTATCATTATCCGTATCAGTATCACCCAAATGTGAATACCGTATCAGTATTTGGACATCCCTAATTATGAGCAGTAGATCGGGACTAGCTCACTTTCGCCTCCAAATTGCATATCTCACTAATGCTTCTAATCTTCACTGTAATGCTTCGCTTTTAAAATTGGCTCGTAGGCGCATTGATTTGAGAATGTAAGGACAATATAGCTGAAAATTTGTGTCGTAAATGTGATAAGTTCTTTCAAATTTGGGAGTAATCGAAAGAGTCAAATAAACAAGAGAAGCTTGTCACCTCTTCGTGTTGCCTTTTAATTTGCATATTCAAGAAAAAGGAGCTCAGCGGGTCTCGATATAATTAATGAATTACCAGCTAACAAGCGTAGCTGTCATGGATTTTGAAACCCACAAAATATTCTTACGTGGTGAGACACCTTTTAGTGTGCATGCACTATGAAATTAGCTCCAAAAAACAGAAACAGGACTCAAAACTCAATTCTACGTAATATAACTCAAAATGGCACTTAAATTAGAAAAAATAAATTTGAAGCCGATCATGAGATAGTGCACGCAAGCTTTCAGCTCAATCAGACCTCGAAAAAGACATTGTTAATTCCCAAAATTTTTAGGGGCACCAAACTTCGGCCCCTCAACGCTACTTTTGGGTCGGAAAGAAGTTGTAACCAATCACATGTAACCTAAGTAATTGACGGAAGAAAATCCAGCAGACCTTGAAACATTCTCTGACATTATATTTGGTAGCTAGTGATATGGATGGACAGTGGAATTCATAAAATAAAGGGTGGATCACATCGCTCACCCAGTTCTATCCGCTTCCACACTCATCTGATAAAGTTGTATCAGAAGCAGTAGTTTTCCAAAAAGACCAAATATTTAGGCTGCATTACAGGAGAATGTGGAATCCATTAGTAGTGTCCTCAGCCTGGTGTCACAACTAATGAATGGGGCACAGTGAATATTCTATAGATATTAAAAATTTTTAAGAAAAGTTCTGCATCATTGTTGCTGCTGCTCTATTGGTTGTTGTGGTGGTAGTATCAGTTATAAGAAATATTATCCTGGTTTGTAGTCGCAAGTAACTGCCAATGTTACCTTAGAATGATCCAGTTCAAAATCCCTAGCCTTTCGAATTGAGGTAGAGAAAGTCTATGGTACATCTGGCTTTGAGAGGGAGACAGTGGAAAAGTTAAATAGAAATGGACAAAACTACCCCAGTGACAAGCCGTGATACATGAAGTGTTCCAACGAGCTTCCTCTATTACCTGAAAATGCCATTCGTACCATTCCTTCAGCTCTCCACTGCATCCTTTCGTACATCCAAAATATGCTAGGTACTTGAATAGTAATAATCTGGATCCGGGGAGCTCGCATTACCTTCCCAGATGTAAAATAAGCTCAAATTCTCCAGGAGGTCGAAATGCATTTTCAGGCAAAAATTCTCCTTCCAAGAAGCTTGTTAGACTCTCCCCATAACTTTCATGTAACTATCTCCTTTGAGAATGCTAAATTGAGGAAAACCATTACACCACCATATTCCACAGAAAAATTTCTATGTTTGCATGTTACCTGCAAGTCACTTTACATAAGCATTAGACGAAGCCACATAAAATGTAGTCCTTGCAGTCCTTTTGAATAAAAGCTTTGGATATGACAATGTAACATCTCGCAAAGTATGATAACTTGCTACTGTGAAGATGACCACAGCATTATCAACGGGAAAAGAGTTGAGGGCAAATGAAATCCAAGTAAAGGTGAAAGGAACAAACAGGAAGGGAAAGTACGGGTAAAAACGGTCCAAGTGGAACGCGAGAGGAGAGGGCAACTGGGCTTCTGAACAGTAAAAAGCGAAGGGAAAGCTCAGAAGGAGAAAGGGATGGAAAGACCCAAAGAGAAAGTAAAAACTGGGAAAAAAGTGAAAGTAGGGAAATTGTTTTCTGTGTTTGATGTATCGACTTGGTTTGCCAAAGCGAAAGTCAATTTCCTCCGCGTTCTTCCTCCTCGCTCACAACTACTGCTAGTACTTGACTAGTATCTCGACAACAACCCTTCGCTAGCACTTTTTTGAACAAGAGGGAACAACATCCCAAGAACAAACAAGAAGAATAGGCATTTGAATCCGAGCAATGGAAGTAAAAGGATGGGACTTTGGAGAATAATCTGAATGAACACTTTGTACATTATTTCCTTCAAAGCATCACACACGCTGGGTCTGGGCCTAACTTAGTGGAAAAACAATAGAAATGTTCGAGTACGAAGACCCCAAATGGTGGTTTGAACATGGGAATTTGTTATCCCACTACTTCTTACTCTGAAGAGATTCGATGGTAGGTTAGTGCCCAAGTCATCGTCTCTGTCACCGCGGAAGGACAAATTCCTTATAGAGGGTTTTAAGCGGGAGAGGAGAGTCAGGGAGGGGAAGGGATCGGATGAAGAAAAAGCATTGGTTCTGGTTGGAAGTAGCACAAAAGGAATAGCAGGAGAAAGTCCTTAATCGTGTCATAAGTTTGTCGAGCAAAGGCTCTCCTGTTTTCCTCTCTTTCTCTCTGTCTCCCTCGCTCTGCAGCGGTCCCTCAAAATCTCTCTCCCCTATTCTATTCCGCAAGTGTTTGTAGGGGGAAGGCTCCAGACTGCCACCAGCAAGGACCATGAAAGACACCATATCTCATCGCGGTAAAGTTTTCTTCACTAAAGACCTCGTTTAAATTCCAGGTCTGTCTCGACATGTTTGTCCCAATTGTGTGCCAAAATTATGGCGTCTCTCCAACTGTTAAACACACCAGTCACCCCACCATAATGGCCTCATTGTGTCCTGTTCCACCCATGGACAGTCGTTCTTATCCTCAACCAACCGCACTGGCAAACTCGCCCTATCTCCACCACCACTGCGCACACTACATTCATCCCATTACACGCACTAAGTTAGGGGATATGTACGATCCGCATGAAGGCATGCATTATAAGACATCCTGGAACGGTTATGGCAAGGGAGAGGGGAGCGAAGAAAAGCGTAAATTTTAGTCCTAATGCTCACAAACCCAGGAGATTTCATTTTACTTTGTATTTGTATCCTTATCGCACGCTTTACATTTCAATTCTTCTTGCAAGCCGGCCTTTTTTGCAGCTTTCTTCTTATTCAATTAAGAATCCTACCCGAGCGGCCCAGCATCTCTTTTTACAGAAAAATTAGCCTCTTTCTTTGCACAGGGTTACAATCTGTGTGGCACTTCCACAGAATAATTTAGGGAAGGAGGATGCTCCTCAGAACTTTGTATATACCCGACAGAGGGTAGACCTCAGCTTAATTAATCACCTGTCACCATAACGAAGCGTTGGGAAAGTAGTTGTAGTTTCACAAAGTAAGTTCAGAGTTTCAATCTCTGTAAGTCCCCTGGTAGGATCGACTCCGTTATTGGTATTTCCTTATACGAATATGGGCTGTTCCGCTCTTGTGCTTATTGTAGATGCCCTTGAGCAACTATCTCCGTTGAAATAATAAAAATCCCTCTCCTCGAGACAACACAACCCCGTTGAGTTGTTTGTGCTAAATACGCATTCAAGATCGCCAGGGTCTTGAGTGCGATGTCTTAGGTTCTTGCCATTATTCCCCCGTACCTGCGACCAACAGTATCCAGCGACTACGTTGGTACATGTACGCAGTAACGCTACCTCCGGAAACATAATAACTTCCCATTGAATTTATACAGTCGCCGGTGGACCACTTTAATACTTGCTTCCCCCAACCTGCGTTCCGCCTAGCATGAGTTTTTAGATGAACTTGTAAACACTTGTAAATGATTTAAGATTGTGGTACACGAGCACACGTCTCACCTCGTGGGAAAATTTTCAGAATTCGTAGTCAGACATGACCTTAAGCTTGAGGCCAGGGGCCTAAGTATGAACCTTCCAGTACAACACCATGACCGAAGGAATACTCCACATTTTCGATGCCACAAAGAAAGTAAGCGGATGACCTAGTCTTTGTGTTAGATGCAAACATATATAATTCTTCTTAAACTTGTTACGGTCCTTTTATCTTGAAGTACTATCTTTGACTTTCAACTTTTAATGGTTAAGGGGGCTCTTTCCACCTCACCAACATCCGATCTGCTGATTTCTTACAAGTGGGAACCCGGTGAAATTAGAAATGGTGGCAGTGGTTCAACAAGCCTTAACCGTTCATTTAGTTTTCTTCCATACCGAAGTAACTCGAAATGTCAAGTCGTACCAGATAAAGGTAACGAAAATACCTTAAACACCATCGGTCCAATAGCTCCTGTCCGAGTCCAGAGGTATTAGCACCAGTAGAAAGAGTGAACACTTTATTTGTAGTACAAAGCAAGTTAAAGCTCCCCTCCCAATATCATGTGTGCTAGGAAAGGTCGCAGTATGCAGAGTGTATATAGAATTGAAACTGTAAAAGCCTGTAGAATTGTAAAAGCCGTTCAAGCCAAGACAGGCCTTCCTGCGTAGGCAGAAAGCGGGGCTGCTTACGTGTGTTTGGGAATGATCCTAAGAATACCGCCTTGTCGAGGCCACAGAGTGACAGCCGCCACTGCCGAAATGATGCAGAAAGAGTCATAAGTGGTTTTTTCTCAAAAACGTGTAGAGCTGCTGGTAATAGAAGAGGTAAGATACCGTCAAGAGATACGGAATGGGAAGAAACTGATTGTCTCCAATACAATTCTTTTCCAACTGTCCTTATTCCTTCTGATGCTTATGCGTGGTACCGTAGCAGTTGCGATTCAGATTATCGTGACCAATATAAGCAGAAAATAGTTGTTGAAAGCAGAAGAAGAGAAGACATTAAAATCTGAAGCGTTTTAAATTCGTATGAAACTTTCCAATGCGTTTGGTTCCTTGAGGATAGTTGGGAGTAAAAGTGGACAAATGTACTGATCTTTCAAAATTTCCCTGTTCCCAATGTCAATACCCACACCAGTTATCCCATTCTTTATTTAAAATGGCGAGAAAAAGTGTGTATAAGAATGAGAATACATGTGAGCAGGTTATGTTGGTACAAAGGAGGAACACAAAAAGAGGGAGCAAAATTGAGGATATCCTCTCCTCTTAACAATAATCATTTTCACAATCTCCAGATTTCCTTCACTCTCTCTCTCCCTTCATTCATTAATCAAGTAGTTCTTGCGGCAGAACGTAATATAGACAGGCTCATCTACCTTAATTACCTATTTAGTTTATTTGTAAAATAATCATAAGGAAAGTTGAGGGTAGGGGATGACTAGAAAGGGAATTTTCTTGCAGGCTTGTCACCGGATGGATGGGAAGAAGGCATGAATGTGAAGAGACGCTAGGATGAGTCACCATTCTAATCTCTGGCATACTGTCGTTCCTCTCCGCACCGCCTCCCTTACATAAAGGTACGCTTACTTAATTATGACGATAATGCATGGTAAGGATAGTCAGACATCCCAAAAGATTTACCACGGGAAATACTACAGGGCTGATGCCGGGACATTTGCTGTGCAAAACGACGTATTTACTTAAATTTACTGCTCCCTTACGCACCATGTCAACCATGGCACTTGATGTCTCTGAGCCCACAGCTTTCACCCGCCTCCCTACCCCAATTGTGGATGGCCTCTGCTCCCCAATCCGAATAAAAAGCGTACTACCATCGCCATGCTATTGAAAGCTGAACCGGTAGCAGAGAAAGTTTAGTAGGCTGGTACTAACTCTGCAATTGAGATTCTATGTAAAGTGTAAAGCTTAATGATGCAAATCCGGAACAAAATTGTATTCCGTTCCGGATTCCGATCCCGGTCGGAACGTAACGACAAAATTACTTTCCGGTTCCGAGTCGGAACCGGAACTTTTTTCTTTGTTCCGGTTACGATTTTGGAAAAACCGGAAAATTCAAATAAAATGTCGTAGTGAAGTAAATAGCATTACCTCAACGTATTTAACCAAAGCAAATCATATTCAGACATTAATATTTAATACGGATAGGCTATGTCTGCCTGGACTCTGCAAACAAGGACGGTCGCGTTTCTATCCACATCCTAAATGGATTGTTATCAGCAACGAGGCGATTTTAAGCTATCAACCACAACATTAGGGAAGGCTTGCATTGAGGTTGAATTTTCTGCTTTGTGCACGTGGGGCTGTTCAGTGCGGCGGTGTCATTGCTGTGCGGCGGTGTGTGCTGATCATTGCTCAACAGTGTGAGTTAAAGCTAACTCGGACAGTGTTTGACTCATTGAAGGAGTTTTTTCTAATATTAACATTTCTGATCATTGTTCAACCCATGTGTGAGTTCAGAAAGACTTTCTGTACATTCGCATGCGCAAGTTTCATATGCTACAACATTATGAGAAAGTGACGTGATTTCAAATATTTGCAAAGGGCTAATTTTGCTAATATTGCTAAATTTTTGCATGTTAAATCCCTTAAGAAAATCCCATTTTGAATTTCGGCAAAACTTTTTTAATTTTTCCCGGGCTTGAAACGAGCTGGGCGCACGAATGTTTCATGCGCTTCAAGGTTTCAAATGGTGCTGAAAACGATGGTACATGCAGTTTTTCAGTACCTCGATATCAGGCCGTGGGTGTTCCTCGTGAGTGTGATGTTGGTGTGAGCCTGTGCTCCTACGTGGAAATGGGAGTGGTAGACTTTTATGTTAATGTCAGACTTCGGAACTTCGGAACTTTCCGGTTCCGGATTTTTATTGGAACGGAATCTTTACGTTCCAATTCCAGGGAGGAACCGGAACGGAACCGGAAAGTTCCGGAATTCTGGGTTCCGATTTACGTCACTAGTAAAGCTCTACACGTCCAACTTGCTTCTCATCTACTGTAATCTCAAGTTATTGGAAGTACTGCCGTACACAGTTATAAACATGATGTATGAATTCTACACCTCTGTCTTATATTACTCACTTTACCACGTGTCTTATGCTTAAAGACAGTAAACATGTGCGAGCGCTTACGATGGAACACAGAGGAATATCAGACAGTTTGAAGGCATAAAATTGAGCATTCAGTGGAAACAATCTCGGAGGGTTACTAAGCGGAGATTGGAAGGCGGTAATCATGATGACTTCGGTGAAGATGGTTGGTTCCACGAATGGATAAATTTAATTGACCAATAAATGCTTTCCTCCATCCACCTTTACATGTTCATAAAATCATAAATCACCCCATCCTGTTTGTCCACGAATCCAGCCATATGCCGCTTTCCTTTGCGCGTTTTAACATAAAATTTCACGATCTTCAAACTCTGTGGATTGGATAACGTCTTTAATTGCGTATGTTCACCCTTCCCGTGCAGATGCACTGACGTGAGAGCAGATGATTAGTGTGCATTCAAATGTGGTGACTCTGTCTCAGCCTGGCGAGCGGAGGTCGATTGATGATGGCTGCAATACGTGTAATGTCAGCGGAGCATTGGTATCCTCCGTGTCCAATTCCGAGGTTACATTCAGTTATACCAGTGTGCTCATACTGTAAAAATTTTGAAGTCTTCTCATCAACCCCGTAGAAAGTCCACAAAACTTTTGCTCAGTTGTTACGGCAATGTGAATAAGTTTGTGGCTGACATTGATAGGCAAGAATGAGAGGGTATTGGAACATGTTTCTGTGGGTCTGAATTGAACCCTCGGAGGAGTCTTGAATCTTGAATGAAATCTCCGATGAACTCCACCCTTCTCTTATAAAATAATGGAGACCCGAGCGATTCCTTTGGTGGTAACTTCCCCTTCAGTGCAGTAGTACGACTGAAATTTAAACGATGAAAGGGAGGAGAATTCTCATGCGCAGAGCATGTTCATATATAATATTCTATGTATGATGTATATTATATTATATTTATGACCAAGTAATATCGGGAATGTGAAAGGGAATTAGATCACTTCAGGCTTTAGCTGACAGACGAACCGGCTACTTCGTAGTGTAAATGGTAGCTATAGAAAGTAAGCGTGACCATAATGTTTTGGTTATCGCATGGGATAATATTGATTGGTTTGCAACAGTTGCTGGGTAAGTGTACGGCTTATTCAACTAAAATTTGAAAGAAGCATTGGTTGTTTGTTTGTTAGTCGGTGAGCCGCACCTGTCGCCAAATAGAGGACCTCTATTTGGCGAAAAATAGCTTCAAGTTGAGAAAATAATCTTCCTTGTAAATGTGCTCCTCGTCGTCCTCCTTCTCCACCTCGTTTACGTGCCACTTCCCGATTTTGAGCCCGATTCTGAACAACTTTAGTCTGCCTCATTCATCCGGCTTACTCTTATCGTCAATTCTAATTAATGGGATGCTTAAAATTTGGTTTCATTTCCACATAGAACGTAAATTCTTTCCCTCCCAGCAGTAGTTTTTCCTCACTCCTCTCTCTCACCGCCTGCTTTCTCATTGAAAAAAATTTACGAAAGCGACCATGACAATATTAGAAGGACTGAAGGCCTCAACCCGGCGACGAGCTAATAAAGAGTAACCGTTATGGGTGGGTAATATGTGGGGACGAAATCTATTGTCCGATAGGAAATTTTTTATAGTGAGCAAAGGAGGGGAGGCTGAGAAGGAGAGCGAGTCGTCTACTTAAGGAAAGAGTTATAGGGTGAAGTGAAAGGATTTGTATGTCAAGATATTGCACTTTTCACTCTCTCCGCCTTTCCACATTCCCACCCAAGGACACAATCGATCCGAGCTACACAATCATTGCTGCGCCTGAATGCATGCAATTGGAGACTGCAAAATGTGAGGATTTTTCGTGCTCCTTCCAAGAATTTCAGCAATAACTACCATTAAATCGCATGGAAGAGCTGATTAAATATCTTCATTATGCTCCACCTCTATTTGGACTACTGGTCAAGAGTAGAAATAGTGAAAGCAACCCGAATTTCTTTGGGGAAATGAGTAAAAAAGACTAGGACTCCTGCGCAACCGGAGATGAATATTGTAACTGCAGAGTATCTCTCACTTTCATCTCATCAAATTCGGTGAGTGAGTCACAGGGAATCAGTAAGCACCTCTTTAAAAAGCTTGTAGTAACTTCTGGATACTTCCTCGGATTTACCATAACTTCCACCCATACGATGAGGGAGAAGGCGCTAGTGGACACTCGGTTGAAATCTGAACGGCCCTTTGAAGTAATCATCCTTTCTTCTAAAAGAGGCGATCTTGAATGTGGAAGCCCATATTTGCCCCCTCTCATCTCGCTCACGAGAGAGGAAAATGAGTTTGCAAATTTGCAAGTTTCTCTTTACTTGAGAGTCTGCTGGAGGGAAGGGAAGACTGCAGAAAAACGAGTTGGCAACAACCAGTGAATATGTCATCCAAGAGAGCTTATCCACGATCAAAATTTGAAGAGGGCGGGCTGGAAGGTTGTCACATTAAAAGAAATTGGATTGCATCTTTGGATTAGAGCACCAATACTCAAAATCCACCACTAAGTTTTTGGATTTTTAGGAATCTGGAGTGAGGGGTTCGAAGCTACATATCGGTGGTTTTCCTCCTACTCTCTTGGTCTCTTTCTTTCCAAAGAATACTGAGAAAATCAGCTGATACTCACGATGATCAAGTTGATGGCAAAAGGTTAAGAATAATGTTACTTCTACCTCTGCTCTCTGCTGTCCTTACTGTATTCTGCAAAGAAAATTGAACTTATTTTTCTGGTTACAATCCTAACTCCGCTAGAGCTACCCCGTCTTCTTTCTTTTGAGAAACTACACGGACTCAATAGTTGCTGTAGTAAGTTAGGAGACAGCTCGAACTTAGCTTCTTTGCTCTTTCTGGGCGAGCAAAAGGGTGGAAATAATATTGTCCGGCAGATAAACGATTATTCTTGTTCTTGAACAAGAACTAGGGCTGCAAAAACCATAGGCCAAACTTTCTTTCTCCCTTTATTTTAGCTGATTTTCCTCTCAATTGTTTGACCAGAATTGAAGCATGGCGGATGAAATGGGAGCAGCTTAGAGGTTAACGAGGTGCAGACCGAAGTAGGAAGGGACAGAGGACATGGAGATTGGAGAGTCAGTAACAGCCAGCGTAGGAGGCTACGAAAATAGTTTGAGAAGTAAGAGGGAGAAACATGTAAATCCTTGAACCAATATCAGGGTCTCAACTATGAAAAATCCATTGGTTTTAGGGAGTCGGACCAACTGTGGAAAGCCATTGATTTCCGTCCTGTCTCTCGCGCTCCGTATAAGCTCCTTAGCCCCGTCTTCCTCCTACTCGATGTCTCCCAGACTCACTCACTTGTTTTATAAGATGAGCCCCAAAGGAGATACTCTATATCCATTACGAGAGAATGCCATGTATTTTTAGGGTTTGATCGCTCAATCATCCCCAAACATTCATTCTCATTAGCTCACTGAACAAACTCTTGGTCCTCCCCTTCTCAATCTTTCCCCAGACTTTTCTAGTCACCAGATCAGAGCAGCGCCATCAGCAGCAGCACCGGTAGAACGACTAAAAGCTAGAACTAAACTAGGAAGTATGTGAAGTAGAGGCGGGTGGCCCGGAAGTTCTACTCACTAACGACACAACTGTCGCCACGAGCAAAAACACCTTGCCTTTCCCTCTACTTACTTGGTAGCCGAAAATACACGATCCATTCCATCATCTATGCTTAGGGAACCGCAGTCATGGGCTGTAAATCAAGTTTAAGGTTGTTCTCGAGAGCAACAGTAACAAGCGTGATGGTATTTGTGTAGGTGCGTCTGTAATCAGTTATAAAATCTATCTATAGTTTCTAATGAGTAATGATTTACACCTGCACAAGACATATTCAATCGGGACTAGTACCATCGCATGCAGCAGTGTCTGAAACAAAGTGTCTAACTTTCTT
>WJFA01004285.1:0-11002 GCA_009870155.1 Pseudobourletiella spinata | reverse complement strand
ACTCCCAAAATCGTTTTCCGCTTCCTATTTTTAAACTAGCCCGACGATTTCGGCGATATTTTAGGAGATGTAATCCCAAAGACTCAGCTTTAATTTTAGCCATCGTTTATAGTCCTCGCTAGAGTATTTTCGATTTTATTCCCGAAACAAATGGAATACATCATTTCGGGACACCCTGTTATCCTCACTCAGCCCCACACGCACACACACACACACACGCACACACAACCGAAATTACACTGAAAATACCTTACTTACACACACACACCTGTATACAGGTGACAGCCCCACACAAATACACACACCCTGACTGACTGAGTCAGTCAGTGAGTCTTGTTGGAGCGAAGAGGCGAGTACGTATGGCTCTCCTGTGGACGCACCTCCGATTGTTCACGTATATATATTGTTGTCAACGGTGAGCTCGGTGTACTGATGTGAATAACCTATACAGCTCAGGTACTAAACACACGTTAGTTTTCAGCCCAGAGCTATACGGGGGGAGATGCCTATGTGTGTGTGAGTGTGTGTGTGTATGTGTGTGTCTTCTTGGCTCTTGTGAATTATTACAGGTGTATACCTGAGTATTCCCCACTCCGTTCCGTGTCTCACAGAGAGAAGGTGTTTGTGTGTGTATGAGTGTGTGTGTGTGTGTGCTACTAAATGGCCAGCGTTATACTCGGACTGAGCCCAGGAGCCACACTGTTCCCTCACATCTCGAAGACGTCGTTATTATAACAACTACCGCATGAAGAAGACGAAGACAGTGAAGACGGGTTGGCTTAATCTCTACTGCCTTTACTATATATTACAACTGCTATCACTACTCCTGTTCCTATATATCCACTCCCATCTGAAATTCCCTTTGGATTTACTTCATCCTCTCTGCCTCCTCACCATCTCCGTACAGTTCATACTTGTCCTCATCACCGTCCTCATCACCCCGGAGTCTCTCTGGTTGTTGTTGTCGTCGTCCGTTTACCTGCCATTTCCCTCTGTAATATATCCACGGAGGAGGTGGTGGTGGTACTTGTGGTAGGTGGACCTTACGGCTCATCATCCTATCTGGTATTATCCGCAGGTGCCGCGACGGAATCAGCACCTTTTGACAAGACCTGGACGAGAGGAGGACGCCCCCCAAAAAATAAACTACTAATAAGGATCATCAAGAAAACGTCACAGCGCCATAACCGCAGGAAAAATCTGACGGGAACAACTGTTGCTTGTGACCATATAGTTGGTGTTCCACCGAACGGAATTGAGCTGATACCGTGAGGAAGTTGAGTGGGACTGTGTTGTGTGTGTGGAATAAAACGTGCGGTGCTAACTGGTAACCTGTTGGCAATCTTCTTCAGTAATTTACTTGTGCCGCACACATGCAGTATTCCCACTCTTCCGCACAGTCGGGCTCGAGCACCGCGGACTCACCGTTATAATACACTACTGCTAGAGATTCTTGAGTGAGTGAGTGGTTAAGTGACACGGCAATATATAAGCCAGCTTTCGTTCAACCATACAAAGTGAAAAATATTCGAAATTGCTCCAAGATTTTATTTATCATTCCGGAAGTTTTTGAGCGCCAGCTGTAAATTACGGGATTGGGAAATTCCCTTCTGAATTTGAACGTCTTCGTTGGGAGAGCATATTGCGTGCGGGGCAGTTTATATGTGAACATTCTGACGACTGACGACACTGACGAGTCGTGAGTGTAAGTGAATTGTAGAGTTGGATATATTATTTGTAGCTCCATTTATGTTGTAGGCGAGCATGTTTTAGTGTGGGAAGTCCAGTAGGTTTTTTCCGCCGTTCATGTGAACGGTGGAACAATAGATTTTTTTCCAGCGGGCTTTATGAAAATGTGTGGGCCAGTACACAGTTTACGGCATAAACAAACGGACAAGGCGCGAACTTTAAATGGAGCTCTGTTGTCCAGCATATTATTAAAATACATGAGTTTATCATACCGTTTCGAATGTCAGAGGTAGAAATTAAACATGTGGAATTTAAATTTGATTTGAGCCTCTGTCCGCCCTGATCTAAATACTAATGAGATTGTGGTGGAATGTGGAATTGTAGGGAAAATCTTTTACCGGGAAGTTTCAAAAGTTTCTTAATTTTTTATCTCTATGTCTCTCTTTACCTGGCTGTATATTATAATTCCCGATGCAGATCAAGTGTGGGCGTCGTGAGTGGTGTGATAGACTTGCTGTCGTGTTGGGGGTGGACGGAGCTCAGAGTAATTTAACCTGCACGCTTTGCTGCACAATTTCCAGTTGTGTGCGTCCACTTATGACGTGTGCATGCGTGTGCACGGATGCTCCTGACTTTTGAGATGAGACACTCGAAAAAGCCTTGCAGCAAATAGCAGAGTTAGATGAGAGGTAGTATAGAGATGCTGATGATGAGGATGACGATCTTGATGAGGATATATACTATGAGATGATGATGATGAAGATGATGATCATATGATAGCGCTACGGATTTGGCCACGGAATTGTTTTTGTTATTTTTTAACGCACACACACACACACACACCCCCACACACACACACACACACACACACACACACACACACACACACAAGTTAAGTTTTTCCCAAGTCTCTCTGTCCTTCCCTCACTTCTGCCCATGGCCCTGAGCAGGTTCTTGAGAGCAGAACAGATTTTTTGACACTTTTTCCCTTTAAAAAGTATAAAGGAATTCTTTTTTGTTTTTGTTTTTTTTGTTGAAACGTCACTCCAGCGTCCCGAAAGGCTGCTGGAAATTCGTCATCGTATCTCCGTCCAGATTTTTTTTTATTTATTCCCACCAATAATCTGAGAATGTTATTATTGAATAAGGGATGGTAGTGGTGCTGAAAGTATTATAATAATAATGCTATGCAATCCCAGACAATGGCATGGAGTGAGGCATGGCCGCCGTATCTCACTGTGGAAGAGGCTACGCTACACGCCTGCCCCTGCCCACACAGTGCAGTGTAGTATTAGTCCTACAGTTGGCTGATTTTTCATTCAAATTAGTACCGTTTCCAAGTAGTGAAAGGAGGAAAAGGCTTGATTTTCTTGCGGTGACAAAGGAGGATTCACAGAGGAATTTCGTGGTTGGTCATGAGATCCGCAATTATAGCGAGCCGCACACAGGCTCGCTACTCTGACTCCGCTAAACTGCTGGGATTGGGATGATAGTGTCTATTCAAGGAAGATTCCACAGGGTCGAAAGCCATCCGGCCACTCTTGCTTTTCGGTTGACTGAGTGGAAGGGAAATCTTCCTTGTTAGTTAGTTGGACTCCCCACCTCCAAAAAAAACAAAAAAAAAACAAAAAAAGCAAAAAACTTTTCATTATCACTGCAGTAGTGGTGCGGTGCAGTCGCCGTGATTTTTGAATGCGGGAGTGTGTAATATCGTAATATGTATCCACGACCCGGCGTGAGTAACTTGAAATGAATGCATATACATATATATCCATTTATTCACGTAAACTCGTTTCTCCGTACAGCCAGTTACTACAGCAGGGCCTTCGGGCCATCCTGTTACTCATCATCATTATCATCATCAACATGCAGTATATGAGGACTCTCACAGTCAGTCAGTCAGAAGAGGACCTCCGCGGACCGGTTTGCCTGTCCTAACGAAAACTCTCATTGAATATTAAGTCGTGGTTACACAACGGGCTTTAATTAATAGGAGATGGGAGCGAGGGAAGATTTTAGTATATTATGCTACACACACACAAACTCGACGGCATTTTCCCCAGACCGGGCTCACATTATGGTCATAATTTAAAATTGTAGCAAAGGTCAAATATGCACACATGCATGTATGTATTTATTCTAATGCTAAAAGCATGAACAAATTGAATGCCGAGTGGACGTGGAAACCTTACCCGTGTTTTCTATATGTGTTTGTCTTATTGTTGCAGCAGAGATTTGCCGGCGTGCTCTCAACCGGTACATTATCATCATCGTAAGGCTGGAAGAGACGTTTTAGCTGGGAGCCAAGACTCTTCTTGAAGGAATTGACTGCAACGGCAACGACGGCTTGTTGGACGGTCGTCGTCGTCGTCGTCGTCATGACGAGTATTGGAAGATTCCAATGAAGGCATTGAAATTTTTTTCCCGGCCTGTCCTGCCCAGAAGCATTCCTCATCACTTCATCCTTGAATAGTTTCATTTCATTGTACGTTCATATGGTGATGATGATGATGATGCGGATGCGTACATGAGCCCGTGCTATTCGAGTTCAATGGACTTGACATGAGGGGGGAAAAAAACGGTGTGTGTGTGTGTGTGTGAAATAAGCGGCGGCGTGTGGAGTGGACTCATCGTGTATCGAAGAAGAAGCTATCGGAACGGAATGTGTTCGTGTTACCGTCGTGAACGTCAATTACGTGAAAATCCTCCAGTTTTTATTATTATTATGCAAAATATTCCAGTCGGAGAAACGAACATGTTGAGAGATTGACCCAGAGAGCAACTGCATAAGAGATTACATTCGGAAGACGGAGATTCTTCCAGTTTTTATTATTATTATGCAAAATATTCCAGTCGGAGAAACGAACATGTTGAGAGATTGACCCAGAGAGCAACTGCATAAGAGATTACATTCGGAAGACGGAGAGGACAGGATGCAGGAAATGTGGGAAATGCAACAGCAGCCGCCGTCGTCGGATCGGCGCTACGTCATCCCCGCCCACTCGGACCACTCTCCCAGTCCACTGCGCCGGACGGGCGGTCCCGGCGGGACGGGAGCCGCCGAGGATCTTCACGCCTGGTCCATATACCGGCAAAATTTAAATTCGGACTTTACAGACTCGGCCCTGGGCTCGGACGAGCGCTCCCCCCTGCCCTACGGCAATTTTCAGCTGAGAGAACAGACTGTCCAGTCCATCCTGCGGCATCCCCGACTCGCCCCCCGCTCGGAGCTAGGTTCAAATATGTACGCTTATTTAAAATTCGGACTCCCGCGCGTCTTCCCGCCCAGCGTGTCCTCCCCGCCGACGAGGATACCGCTGCACAAGGACGCGTCGAGTGGGTATGATTCGGCGGATGAGCGGAATCAGAGTCCTCATCAGCAGGCCGCCCACCACGCTCGCAGTAGGTCACGTCTGACTGACAGGGGAACGGGCACGGGTCATCATCATCACGCGGCGGAGGGGCTTCGGGCCGGCCGGGCGAGATCCGAGACTGATCTGAGGGAAGGGATGGTCCTCAACCGGTTCACCACCTCAGGCGGTGGCGGCGGCGGAGGAGCGAGGAAACTTCGGGGTGCGAATAGTGAGGCGAATCTCATCCACGACCAGATGCGACCCATCTCGAAAAATGGATCCCAAGTACGGATGATCATCTTCAATCTGTTGTTCAGTCTTGGCGGCTTGTGCAGATGTCTTTTGTGAGGAAATTCCTGATGATGAGAGTTTGATTGATTATTACAGATCTCCCTCGTCTCTCGCCAGTCCCGTCCCGGTCTGTTGAGCAGTCAGGGCGGTTTCCCCAGTCAGAAAGCCGGCGGCGTGACGAACGGCGGGCACTCGTACTATGGCGGGGATGGGAGTGTGGCCGGTGGTTTGGACGCAGAGGGCCACGAGACGTACTTCAAGCATCCTCATCTTCAGGTGAGTGGATGATGATGATGATGATGGTGATGACGATGAAGGAACAGTTTTCCACACTCGCAAAATGACTAGGAGAGAAAACATTTGATGACAAAGCATTGGCTGCTGCTGCTGTTGCTGTTGCTGGTGCTGGGGCTGAAGTGACGGCGTCCGCATAGTCCTCTCGTCCTCTGGCGTCGTGGCGTGCGTGGATAAATATTGAATTTAAATATTTAACGGTTCCTTGACCGTCAGCACGGCCGAGTATGCCCATAGCATGTACATACATAGGCTCACATTCACTCCTCGTGAATGGGAGTTGGCGAGCGGACCTGAATTGCATTCCTAATGAATTCCGCCACATCATCTGCGCACCCGCTGTACACGTAGAGTATAGTAGTAGTAATCCCCTCCTGTTACTACCATTCTCCTCCCAGTAGTGATTCTCCTTTGGGATGATGGACCGTCATCAGCATCCCTGTATATAGCCCATAAGAAAGATCTGATCAAATGTTTTTTATACATATATATTTGCTGCCGGAAAAAGTATGCTGGCCGCCTTGTTGAATATTTCCCAACCCGCCGTACTTCCTCAGTCCCAAATCAAATGGCCAGCCATTCCCTGTAGTAGTAAGTGACACGAACGAGTTGAATATAGCAATCAACTGGTGGCCTCTCATTGACACTCTGTCACTGTCTTTACGGTGCCTGTCAGTCAAATGTACCGGTGCGGCAGAGGGTTGTTGTTGTTGTTGTTGGAGCCGCCGTCCAAGTGTCATTAACACCGGGGTGCGAAAACTTTTGGAATCTTCAACATATGGCTTGTAATCCCGTCCCCCTGCCGAACGAAACAGAACAAAATGTTGAGAGTTGTTATAGTGATGACATATACGGCTTCATCATCCAGATTGAAAAGAATGGGAAGTGGAAAGGCTGTATAGTAATGACTCTGTAGAGACAAAAAAAATAACTTACTTCTGCATGTATCTTATTCCTGCAGGTACGAGGTCTCTGCTGTGAGCTGCCTGGTCGGGGGAACAAATCTCGCGTCCTGGATGGCATTTCCTTTGACCTTCGAGGAGGTGAAATCATGGCGCTCATGACTACTACAGGTCAGCTATTTTACATACATTTGGAATCTCATGCATAAAGTAAATAGTCCTCCCAGACAAGACTCACTCACTTCACCTTCACATTCAAATGCGTATACGTACTCTTTTTCTTCACACTGCATCTTTATCCTCCTCTTCTTCAGCATCTTCATCATCATCCTCTTTTTCAGCATCTTCATCATCATCCTCTTCTTCAGCATCTTCATCATCATCCTCTTCTTCACTGCATCTTCATTTCCTCCTTAATCCATATTTATGCCATGGCAAATTGTTCTTCTCTTGTCCATGTCCCAACGCCTGCCTGGGTAGAAGAAGAAAAAAAAATTCTGTGAACGCACCCCGACAAGATTTATAGAAAAAAATAAACTTTGAAAGCATTCGGAGAACAATGGTTAAGAGTGACTCACACAAATACACGGACACGCATAATCACATCCTTATGTGCGTATACGTACACACACACACACACAGTCACCTCACCTCACACATCTCGCTCACAGGTGGTGGTGGTAATATGGTGAGGGCGCATGTATGAATGCGAGAAGCGCGGCGGAGTCAGTTGTACAGGTATGTATGTGTGAGTGAGCGTGGACAAAAGAGTGGGATTTTACAATAAAGTATACGTTGAGTCGCTGCCCTCCGTCCGCGCATCCCCGCACAGCTCGGTGCACATCTAATACGTGCAATTATTCATAAATTTTAACAGCTATTACGCTCATTTACATTCTTTCGGAAGGTATTATACAGACAGACGAGGAGAGGGAAAAGCTGGTTTCGAGTCTCAAAGAATATGGCATTTTACAGGGAAAGGGAAGGGACTGTTTCAATAGCACCTGCTGGGCTACTACTACTACCACGACGACGACTACTATACTATTACCATTGCTATTACTATTTCATCTGCAACCCCGAGCAGCACCGCCGGTTGTACAGGTGTGTGGACTCTAACCGCAGCAGAGGAGCTTTTTGAGCCGCAAATAAATTTAGCTAGTCACATCTTCTTCCTTCCAGCCAGCCAGCCAGCTGCCCAAAACTCATATTCCCACACTCGTACGCACAGACAGACAGACAGAAACACACACATATGACGGCAAAGAAACTAATATACAGTAATCCGATGATGGTTCCCAATTTTCTACCACTCATCATCATCTTCATCATCAGCATCATCATGCCGGCAGAGCAATAACAATAAGTAACACTTATAATACCGTCCATTTCCGTGTGGTAAAATTTTGGGTCGTGAAAAAAGTGCAGCATGTGTAACAACATTAAGTTTGTCGGCATATGGAGTATATTATGAGGGCTGGTAGGATGGGAAAGTATATTGCCGAATCCTCATTGTTGTTCATGTCTGCATAGAATGCGCTTGGCTGCGCAGAGTCGAACAATACGACGACCGAGCCAATAATTTTAGCCACGAATTTTTTTCATGGTGAACACTAATGCTACGACTATGCTACTATTACTACTACAACTACACGCCACCCGACTCTCGCTTCAAGCCACTTGTCATTGTTCGCAACTAGGAGCAGCTGTATACGCATAGCCTCTATAGTAGTTATCCCTCCAAATCCTATTATGCTCCTCATTATCCAACTGCACTCAATAAATCCTATCACTCGGCTCAATCTGTTTACAACAACACACCCTCCATGTACTCCTGCCTGTGTGGGCACACACACTATATAAAAAAAATAATAGGGCGGGAGTGCCCACGGACGGCATGACAGGAATAGAAATTTCACTTTTTACGATGTGGAGGGAAAAATCCCGAAAATTGCAGTCTAATTTCCACTCTGCTCACTCTGGATGGACTGCTCTGAAACGGATTCGCAGAGATAATTAAATGCGAAGGCGTTTAGTAAGGGGTGTAATATATATATATATACAAGGAGATGACTGGGATAAGAATCTTGTTCCTTTTTTTTCTTCTATTGGGACAAAAGTAGGGCAGGGATTTTCAATGGATTCAATGCAGGAGAGGCGGAAGTATGGTCAAAGGGGGACTTCTTTGGCTCCAAGCCGCGCTCTCAAACAATCGGCAATCAGCGTAACAACTGTTTCCACACCACACCACCACCACCAACTATACCATGACAGGGTCCGAATCTAAAGCTGCTATAATGCTTAACAATAGATTGGCAATAAACTCTCGACTTCGAAGTACGCCAACCAAAAGGAACGAAAAAAAAACACGAGTTGTTCACAACTGTTTTCCTATGTTGCTCCAATCACTCCTCCTCTGTCTGTTGTCCCCCCACACACGCAGGCACACACACTCACAACAGGCCCTCCAAAAGTCAATGGATGGGACGGAAGGACCAGATGAGCAATAGGGATTTACTATCATCGTCAGATCGTAAACTGCACTTTAAATACATGCTCGAAAATGAGTGGCGGGATGAGGGGCTTTGTTAGTTTTTTTGTCGTTGTAGTGTACACTACTAAACCACACAGTTTTGCAAATGCAATTTTTTTTTCTTTACCGCCCAACGAGATAGATTTTCCCTCTCAAATGGCCCCTATCCCCTGCACCGCTCACTTCCGGCTGGCCTCATAATTAGCGGTATAACGGAGGGGAAACAAGGGGAAAATCACTGGCAAAATGGCAATTTCCCAATAAACCCTCGAATTTAAATCTCGGCGCCTTTCCATTGCACACACGGCAGTAGGGATTTTGACGCGTATGTGTGTGTGTGTGTGTGTGGCAGGTAATTGGCATGATTCGGTCGGTCGTCGTGCTGCATAAAAGTCACTGCTGTATGGCTGTACGCCTGCGCACTTGGGCGTCAGCTCAAAATCCTCGTGTGTATGATGGTGAAAACATTGATTGCGATCGACAGGAGAGAGGCGGCGGGTGCGTGGGTGCGTTTGAGGTGGAAAGAGCTTTTCGTTCAATAACTGATTACAAATTACAAATTACAATGTAATGTAATGGTAAATCTCAGTGAGACAAGCGTCTCTGGTTAAAGTAGTCCGTCGTGTGTATCGATAGTGAATGTTAAAGGCGCGTTTTGGGCTGGCGACAAGTTGGACGGACGGGTTGCTGGTTGCTGCTGCTGGCGACCGTCGTCATTCATGAGAGAAGGTGAATTATGCAAGTTTAACGATCGCGTAATCACTTCACGGATTCTCAGTCATGTTGATGAGCTCGTCATTTTTGACTCTTTCTTTTCACGTTCCCAATTTCCACAAAGTCATTTTCCCTTCATTAACTCCCTCATCTCCGTTCCCTGCGCTATACGTATTCCGTCCGTGCTACTATGCGTCGTTCTTTAACGAGCTCCCTCCATGTTTTTTTCCCGTGACAAATGATCCTTGGATCTCGACCCCAATTGCCAATTAATAATAAGCTCTCATCATCATCTCCTCCTCCTTCTCCAATCCACTCATGTATGTATATGTGCGTATTTTTGGGAGGAAAACTGTGAAGAGGAAATGAAGAAGCTCTCTTCTGTTGGGCTCATTATAATGATTTATGATGGCTTTGATTTGGAATAATGTTGTTGATGTTGTTTTTATACTATTGTAGAGGGTGAGGGGACGGCCATACTGGATATACTTGCTGGGCGGAGGGCCCACCGGGGTCGGATCAATGGTGAATTTTTGCTCAACGGAAACCCTGTGACTCTTCCTCGGTTGGGGAGTCGGATAGCGTATGTGCGGCGGGACTACCGGATGCACCCCGACATCACCGTGGCTCAAACCATGCGCTTCCATGCCCTCCTGAGGAAGCCCATAAGGAATACGTCCATTCATGATGATAAAGGGAGCAGGGTAAGGGTAGGTTATGCTGGGTTTTGACTCTTCAATCTTTTACTAAGGTCACGTAGGTTTAGATAGATGTGTGGGGGTCACGCGCGGAGTTGAATTTTTAAGGCAATATCTCGTAGAAACTCTTATCGAGTAAAAATTGGGAGTTCCACGCGCGTTTCTCGAGAAGAGTCAGACCAAGAAGATGAAATAATCAACTGGTTTAAGACAAAAAGTACTTTTAGGAAAGGATGAAAATTTTAGAAAGAAAAAAGCAGTTTTTATGATGGATTATTACAAGGGTGATTGCCATTCATTGGAACTAATCTGGTTGAAAAGTAGGTGCACTTTAGACAGCTACTGGTAGATGACGAGTCGCTGACTGAGTCAACGTCTACAGAGAACACTGGCAGAGCTTGATGAGAAGATGAGTGCGTTAGCAGTTGCTATAATTAGGTAGATGCCGAGATGATGAGTATGAGGAATCTGTTGTGTGCTTCCGTCAGAAGAGAGAAGTGTAAGAAAAATAGCTTGCCTTTCCACCAG
>WJFA01004284.1:0-11003 GCA_009870155.1 Pseudobourletiella spinata | reverse complement strand
CACCACCACCACCACACTTTTACATCTCTCGGGAGATTGACCGGCTGCGGACTTTGTTAACCGGAAAAAGGCCGTAGTGGCAACGTGAAAGCCTAGGAGCCTAGCTAGTCATTTGAGGATGAGCCGGGATTTTATATGCTGGAGGTGGCAGCGAATAATAGTAGCTTCTCCACTGGGCAAATGGGCTGACGATCATTTTCCCCCTTGAATGGATCTCATCACGATGGGAAACTGGAGTAGGAGGACCTAGTTGGGCACAACTATAACGAACCGTTTCGGAATGAGTTAATCGGAGCTGTAATTGAACTTGTAGCGGAATGAACAGGGATGAGGGGATGTGGATGGGAGGACGAGCGTTTGGGTATGGTTATGTGTGCAACACATTGATTTTCCCGGGCGAGCACTCACGGAGAAACGTGCGGAGCTGTGCGCTGAGGGAAATGAATGATTACTTGCTATAATCCTGCCACATTACTCGCATTCAACTTTTCCCCCTCGCAGTCGGCCCTGTACTGACCAGTCGAGCTCAAACTTCATTGTGCCGCCAAACTGACTGATGACCAAATGGAAAAATCCGGCGATGGGAATGCCTCTCTCATTCACACGTATCTTCTAGCTGGTCACACTGTCCTCCTTCAGCATGGTTATGAACTCCTAAATGTTGTATAGCAGACATGCAGGGCGCACTCCCCGGGCCCATTGTTACTCACACTCATAGCTACAAGGCTCTCATCCTGCAGGGACACTCATGGATCCCATATATGACATGTTGATGCAGCACGGAACTATGCTGAAAAAATTTGGCCATACATGCATGCACCCTCTCACGCAAACATGCCCGATCGTAACTGCACGTATACTGGCGCTACTTCAACGAGATATTGGCTCAACGACCATTTCAACTTGTACATTACTTGACCAACTTTGCGTGTGAACACACACACGCACATGCGCAAGCGCAAGTGTAAGCGCAAGCACATACTGATCAGGAGCAGTGGCCCATACAAGTAACGCAGACAAAAACTTACAGGACTTACACTAGCTATATGCATACATACAGGCAAATGCCCACACACCTCCACCCTTTATGACCGTAGACCCGCCCGCTCCCTGATCTCTCTCAGCGTGGAAGGGATGATGGGTATCTCAGAATTGATCAAAAGAGTTAATCATCACCAAAGCCTTGCTCTTGGCCCAAGCTGCCAATTCTCCGCTTCCCTCTCCCTCGTCTCTCCTCCGCCGTTCATTTCTTGACGGAACTGCCGTCTAGAGCAAGTGATAGAGGATGGGGACATGGGTAGACGTAAGAAAATAATGCGGGCCAAAGCCGGATGTACGATGTGGGGCTATTAATAACGAAATTACTAGTTCCAGTCCCTCTTATAAAGCTTATCTTCTCTGTATGCGAGCTATCCCCGAAGCCGGACTAAAGTAAGTGCCCTAATTTCTCCCAGGGAATCTCTGAGCTGAGCAGTAGTCATCACCTTCTTTTTGCATATAGTCAGAGCTCTCTTCCGATGTTACCCTCACAGCAATAATTACACACCCGGCAGCCGGCCAGTTCCCCGCCTCATCTCAACGAAAATGGAACATATCACTAAGAACAGCGGAATCATAATTACTACTTTTCTGCACCCCGGTAGTTCTGTGGAATACGATGGGATCCATGGTAATGGCGGCTTCTCCTTCCTCACTACTACTACTACTCATCCTATTTCCATGAGTTGCCCTTTTACTCCTCCGGCCTTCCTTACACCCATTGACGCCAGGAAGATTTATTGCTTAGAACTGGACCTTTTTTGGGCCAGGATAGCGTTTTGGAAGAAGGGGCGCGCGTGGCAGAGAACCCAAAGTTTACGCCACCCCTTTTGGCGGACACACCGCCTCCCACGCCTCTGACGTCTCCCGCAGTCCAAGAAAAGTTACATAGTGTACCACTCTATTTTCCCCGCAATGAATCGTCCTTTTAGCACATAGATAAGCCCGCATCCACGTAGCCCCTCTAATCTGTCCTCATTTCTCAGAGCCATTCTTGCCCTGCTGGAGAGGACATCCGGAGGTACCACTTGAGCAGGCCTACTCATTCTCCCGTACTTTACCCCGTAAGAAACGTGGGAATTCTGTCGACGAATTCGGAGGAGGCCGGAGGGAAGAGAGAGTTCCGCCAGTTAAAATTTCGCCGCTCGGAAAGGCCCTGGTGATGTTGGGATGTTATGCAAACGAAAGTAGTGACTTCCAAGGTCACTATCCCTCGGTGAAAGTATGGTTGATCCTATACCACTCACGGATGCAGTTGGTTCTCCCCCTCCCCCTAACCGCCACAACCTTGCCCAAAATTCCTCGAGGAGTTCTCTGTGAAGGGGCTATTATTTGAAGTGGAAATATTCGGACAGTGGCATTCCAACAGGGATTTCTCCGGGGGAAACTGTCTTTGAAGTAGACCGAGCAGAAGGGGCACGAGGAGGGTCAATTCATAATTCATTGGATCTACCGTTCAGCTAAGGAAATTACTGCCGCCTTGTCAGTTGACGAGGAAGGGGCTGAATGTACATGCATGGCTAGTGTATGTGTATGCTTGTGTATGCAGACGAAGGACATGTGAATGCGAGGGAGTGGGCTTGTTCGCACGAGTGCACGTGGTCTGCCCTAGAGCTTATGCAGGCCACTCCCTCATTCTGAGAGTGATGAGGGGAGCTGGACGGTTGAAGTAGTTGGATGACATGACCTGCAAAACTGGCGGCGAAAATAGACTCCTCTCTCAATAAGTTTCACATGACGAGCACACACAATGGAGGCACTGCGGGAGGTAGTAAGTGAAAGGAGTGTGGAGGAGAAAGTAGAAGCATTGGATTTCCGGGATTATAGTGTACTTCTCACTAGCATAAGTGTGTGTTGTGGTCCCCCTCCACCCGCATCCGCACTAAGATCCTCTGGAGAAACTCAGTTTAGGGAACAAGCTGTTTTTCCGTTGCACTTGTTAAAAAGTCAAGCCTTCCTCCGGGTTTTTACTTTGAATAAACTTGTTTTTACCCGCGTAGAGTAAACTTGAGTAAAATGTCTCTCCTCGTCTCCGTAATGGATGGCTACGGTTCAGTAGGAGTCAATAAGACTACGTATATGTGTCTATTTACTTTCACGGAAATGTGTGTGGGTACATAAGTGGGTATGTATAGATGTGCGTATGTGTAAACTGGAGAAGAACCTCTTGCTTTCTCTCTCACCAGCAGCTTTCACTCTCCTCTTTCTCACTGAATGTCATGTCAAAGCAAACACTTTGGCAGGGCAAGAAGGTCTTTCTTTCTTTCTCTCTCTCTCTCTCTCTCTGGCCGTATGAAAAGCTTTCCGTCTCCCTTTTCAGTCAGCAGTCATCAACGAAGGACTGATGCAGGAAGATTCTTCCCTCGCAGTTTTTTAAGCCTCCCCCGACCATGAGGCCGGATACTCATCACTACATGCACTACGTACGTAGATGTAATATAGCGGTGATAACTTTAAAAATCCATTTCATTCTTCTCTCTCCCGTTCCTTCCTCCCATATACTCCCTCACTCACTCACTCTAATATCCATCTTTCTTTTATTTTTCTCCTTGAACCATCACTTTCTCCTATCATCACCACCAGCAAGCTCGCTCTCCTATATGTACCAAGTCTTCAAATCCGCTCCTAATACTTCTAAAAGTAATTTCCTCTATGGATTTCCCCATTAGGCTTTTTCCTACTCCAGGGCCTCCGACACGTGCGTCCCTGAATATGCATGAAGGCGGAAGGTTGGCGGAGGAGAACCAGAGCAAGAAAGACAATAGCCATAATACAGATAATATTCTTCCCTTAATGGCCCCTATTAACCTTCACAGGTATGGCTAGAAGCTGTCCCAGAATTTTCCACATTACAAACCATACTTTCTCCGCTTTCACCAACACTTCAAGTTTACCGCAGAGATTATCTAAAAATTGCATACTAATCGTTTTTAAACTCCATAGGGCAAGAACTGAGCATATAACCGTTTGAGACGCTGCCATAGGTCATGCCATTCCATCGGTTTTACTCCGGCAACACTTGGTATAAAGTAAAGAGAATGGATGACATACATCCTTGGGTACCGCTGCTGGGATTTAAACTAATGGGAAGTATCTAAGATGTTCAAGCTCATGCCGTGAATGCAGCAGTGATGGAGAGAATATATATGATGTGATATGTGCGCGGCTAAAGCTTAACGGACAACATGAGTGAGTGGAATCATAATTACTGACTGAGCAGCATACTTATTCTCGCTCAGATATCTCAGGGCTACTACAAGCCAGTGTGTGGTTCAATTCGTTTCAGACGGTGGAAATTTTTTCCATAATATCTGGTCCTGCTGCTCTTGATAATCTGGAAGGAGATAGATTGAGCATTGGATCGCTTGGATGATAATACCCGCTGGACGGGATGAGAGGAGAATATTTCCAGAGGTTACAACCATGTGTGGGGGGAAGGACGAGAGAAGAAGGAAAAGAAGAGAAAGTTGGGATCGGACAGGATTTAAAGAGTAATTGGTCTTGTATGTGATTCTAAATAGACAAAATGGTGAAAGCTTTCCAATTTATTTCTAGTTTCCCTTTTCCCCCTTTAAGTTCTGGACTCTCTTTGTACTTCATCTCCTGACCTCCCCTATCTCCTTCCCCGTCTTGCCCTGACCAGCAGCGGAGGAATCTTCCCCACTGCTCCTTCTGGATGGAATGGAGCCTCGGGAATGAAGTGGAAAAGTTGAACCGCAAGAAGTAACTCTGGAAAACCCCATATAGTTTCTCAAAGTTAATTGAGGCATGAGAGGAAGAGGTTGAGGAGCGGAGGACGAGAGGGTGATGGTAGAGGGGGGAATATGTACGGAAGAAAAGAGAGAAGGAGGGAAGCCTCTTTACAGGCAACTAATGTAAATTCGATTTCACGCTCGCCCATCTCCGCATTCATAAATCTAACCGATTAACTACCTTTTTCTTCGCCCCTTCCTCTCTCTCTCTCTCTTCTTCCCCAGCCAGCCAGCCAGTCGCGTCCCAGTCTCCTTCCTGACAAACTTGCTCCACTCTACCATCACTACCCACTTCCATTCGGTACCTACAACTCCTCCAGCATCAATTTCGCTCCCTCTGTATTTCTTCTACTTCCTTTCTCTTCCTATTCCCCTTGTGTGAATGCCCTCCTGTCTACCGATCCATGCATAAAATGCTCACGCTCAATCACGTCTGTGGAACATTTACTTTGTTTACGATTTCCGTAAGCCGTAGAAAATGAGTTCCTTTTGGTAGCTCCCTCCCTCGTTTCTGAAGCATGCGTGTTGTGGCCACGTGCGTAGAAGCGTAGGATCTGAAGCTCCAATGAGTCCTACTCCCAAGAAAATGTACGAAATGTTGTGTGCAAATTGCAGTGCATATGCCATTACTTTTCAAGGTCCCTCCCTGAGTGGATGTTAGCATGTTCGTATCATCGTTTCCGATTCCAAGTTAATCCAATTGAAAAACCACAATTACTAGGGAGGTTCAAAGGGATGGATTATCACGAAAACTTCAGAACTCACTTAAAGTTCGACCTCTGAGGCCACAAAATGCGAAACCTGTCCCTTGCCACAAGGGTTACGTCGTCCGCAGAAACCAAAAATAATTATTTTGAAAATGAAGACCATCCCCTTCCTCATCTCATTAATAATGAAATATAGATGAGGATTACGTCAACGTAGTAAGTGGATGTGCATCGCACGACTCCACTAAACGAGTCATGGTCGCGATTCCCAATAGATATTCCAGCTGATAACATGGGCAAAGTATTGGTCTAGAGGGAGGCTTTGGTAGGTTGCCTGATTTAGCTCTATTTCGAATTCATCAAAATGTCAAGCAAGAGATCAGATAGTTGCGTGGAGACTCCTGTAATGGGTGCAGCAATGTTTAGATCTCCTTCGAAGAACCACGTTACTGAGGACCCTACTGGAAGCTCATCACGGAATTATGGTCATGACTCAGGAAAATCCTGTAACTTTTCCCAGTAGAATGCCTCAAAAGCGAGCAGATTCGAGGGCGTAATCCGCCATCTGATTCAGCGAGTAGTTGGTGCACGTTGATGATGTAAAGCTAACTCGAAGTGGAAAAGTAATTATGGTCATGACTCAGGAAAATCCTCTAACTTTTCCCAGTAGAATGCCTCAAAAGCGAGCAGATTCGAGGGCGTAATCCGCCATCTGATTCAGCGAGTAGTTGGTGCACGTTGATGATGTAAAGCTAACTCGAAGTGGAAAAGTTATAGGGAAATGACACTTCATGAAATTTAAGCGCTCCCTTTATTTGTGGGTCGGTACTGCGTGTCTACATGCCATCGGGTCGTACATGTACTACGACTCTTAGGATAGGAATCTGAAAATGTTTGGAAATATAAAAAAATAAGTCCCCGCCTACTATGATTACAGCGAATTCAGCATCAGTTGACAAAGCCGGAACAAAAATATAGCTAAATAATCCATTGATGAAAGGAGGCATGGCGGATCCATGGGAATGTTAATCCTATACATACGGAGCCATCACTAGGAAGGTCATAATATTCTAAAGCCAAGACTCACTTTCGCGTCTCACTACGATAAACTTCCGCCTCGGAACAAATTAACCTCGTCTCCTATTCATTAGTTACCCACCAGCATAATACTACTGATGTCATAGCTGAAGTAGAAGCTTAGGATTTATCATGGGAAAAGTTATGCTTTAACAATTCATCGTATTCTATGGATCGGCCACCAAGGAAATCTACACCGTTCTGGTTAATAACATGTCCCTCATTACTGAGCTAATTCCCGGTAAATCCCAGGAAATACAGAAAGATGACTAAGAAACGTTGAGTGAAAGTTCGAGGGAAGGTGGGCGGAGTCTGAAGAGATTTCTATCCCTCCCGCTATATTCCCAATAATTAGTTGCTTCCATCCTGATGCTGAATAGGGAGAGTGAGTGGGGGGAGATGACAAATGAGATTAAAACGACATTAGAGACATGAAAGGTGAGGCAGTTTGTACGTTAATGCAGACCGTAAAGACACACACATAGTTGCGATACGGAACAAACTCATTTCCCAAGCCCCTCTCCCGCCGCATGACAGTTTCCCGGCTGGTATGCTTGGAGAGGACAGGGAGTAACTTTTTTCAAATTAATTTGCCCATCAATTTTGAAAAGTTGCCACAGACAAGAAGGGGAGCCAGCTGTGTTTGAGAGTGAGGGAGTTACTCCTGGCCAAGCAGCGGCTCAGTTTTTAGTATACTCGGGACCAGGAGAAAGTTGGCTTTGAAGAGGGGAGCTAGGAAACGGCTTCTTCATCCATGTACCCCTGCAGCTGGGCAGACATGGACCTAATTCAATTAGCCGGTGTTTACGCACTCGTGCCCCTCTAGCCTATGTCGCCGTTGCGTTGAGGAAAGTTTTTTCATATTTTTTTAACTTTCAACACCACGAAACTCTTTTTATATACCGCATCATGATCCATTCATAATCACTCTCTTACACAAATCTCATCAATTACCCCGCTCAACTTGGTGGACAGGAAGGACGGAGAGGATTTATAACTTGGTTTGAGCCTAATCCACTCTATTATTATTTTCCTTCTCAATAGCTCCAAAGGTACGCCAGGGGACTCTCTTGAAATATTTATGAACCTCAATACTATCTGGTGTAGGTGTAAACTTTTGAGAACAAATGAAAATACTGCAGAAGAAGAGGGCTGTAGTAGGTCGTAAGGGAACTCTCATACAAAATCCAGCGTGCTTTTCCTTCCATTTTTCTCGAGCAAAAATTCTAGCTGGGGATAAAACAATGAGATGTGAGCAAAATTTTACAATTACTTTAAATGGATAAAAGTGAATATAAAGCGTGGTAGTGGGTGTAGCTATTCCCTAGAAAATCCTATCGGCTGACAATGGTGATGAGGAGAGCAGAGTGAGTGGAACGGGGATGGTAGTGCAAATGTCAGCGAATGTGTGTGTTTACGCGCGAAAGGGAGAGAGAGAGACAGAAAGTAAGAGTATTCAGAATTGGAGAGGGATACAGTTGTCCCTAAGCTTCTAGGCAATCCTGTAGATGAGGACGTGATTCCATTTCTTCTACTTATCTTTTGACTTAAACTTTACTTTTCACCCGGGCAAGGTTATTCTGTGCCTAAAACGTCCATACATACTTCAAGGGATAAAATGTCCTCTCCTGTTCCCAAGTCCCAACCTTCATCTTTTAGTTCCATTGGTGTGGATTCTGGGGAAAGCTCTCAGTTTTCTCCAGAGTTTCTATTATCGACCTCGCCTACTGCCAAAGATACAATAGCAATGAACTGTTTTCGAGATCTCACAAATAGTGATGATTCGACCATTCGCGGCCGCGCGTGAATAACATGAAGGAAAAGTGCTTGTATTTAAACAGTATCTCCTACTGTCTGTGCCGTCTCTTGAAATTTGTGTGTGTGGGAGGGGGTACGTTCGGATTTTGCAATGTACTTTCTCCGAATGAAAGTCAGACTGGATGTTTCTCCCGCAAACTTTTAATTCGCCAAAAGAGGATGGGAGCACGGAGGGATTGCGAGCAGGTCATGTAGTCAACTCCGATTTCCTCCGAGCGGACCTTCTACAGTGAAGTGTGAAGAGACCCTAGAGAGGGTTTAACGGCTCCACCTAGTCCACCCTCACAATCCAATCTGAGGGGAAATATGTGAATTCGATCAAAAGTTTCGCTTTGTGGTTTTCCTCTAAGCAAAGAAAAACCGGAGAGAATGTAGGGTAGAGAGGGTAGCAGGGGGAAACGAGTGCCGTCGAGCTTCTCCCCTCGTTGCCACTCCCACCATTTACAATATGGTGGTCCCGATTCAAACTTGAATTGTTGCCCATCCCAACCGTTTGGAAGATGACAGCGTGGAAAGTTGCTTTCCCTGATTTCCCCCTCTTTTCTCTACTCATTTCCGACTCAAAAGTTCCACACAGCTTCCCCTGCATATCTGACCAAAACTCTCGCTCTTTCTCCGCCAGCTCCTGGCACATTCATTTGGGACAATAACTTTCCCCGGCTGCACTCTATTCCCCCGTTATCCCTTGCACACTGTCTCTCGTGCCATTTCTGTATTGAATAACGCACGAATCACTTCGTATTTCCGTTCAAATGGGTCATATAAGCACATAAACGGAGGCATGAAGAGCAATGGGTATAAAACACCTTAGTTTGCATCCCACATTACCAGCGTGAGCGTGTAGTCCAAAACATTGGGACGATGGGTATCCTTCTCTCCGTGTACTGACAGAAAGTATCGTGTGCATGCCCATATCCCGCAACTTCATGCCCCTGTAACAAACTCCATCTCCGCATTAACCTCACTCCACCAGTGAGACCGAATGGACGGCTGGTGGTGAAAACCCAACATGATCCATCCATTCATCCATGCGTGATGCAAGGATACAAGCTTTCCTCATACTTTCACCATTCAACCCCAGTGACACACTATATGTACATTAAAGGAAAGGGATTTCCTAAATATAAATCCTTTCACTGGATCCATAGAAATGACTCACTTTCCCCTCTTCAAATATTGCGCAGATTTACAAATATTATATAACTGCTTGGAATGACGACATATCATACTCTACCCCTTCCCTGTCCCCCACCTCCCTCACTTCCTCCCACATGCGTCTTTATCATGACATTCTCCGCAAGTAAAAACACCCTGACGTCCCTTCAAGTAGAAAGCATCATGCTCTTCATCTACTTTCACGTCTTGATTCATTCTCCAGCCTCATACCCTCAGTAGCTGTTCTACTGGTACTGTTACTACCATTCCAGCCACACTGTTTGGTAATCCCAAGTCGAGTTACATGTACTCCAAAGTAGGGTACCCGGGAGACGTCATGGAGGAGAGAAGGTATAAAAGCGAGGAAAATAGCTTCATAAAATCTCTTTGAGCCGACAACAAGCCTTTCGACTGTACATGTAGTTTGAGTAAGCCTATGCGTTCGCACACATTTGGATCTGTGTGCAGAAGAAGATTTTGAGTTTACGTCTTGACTCTCATACTCTTGGACTCCATCCCTTAATGCACATCCGAATGCAGAAACATATGCATTCATACGTGAGGGGACTGAATGAATATGTGCGGGTCCTTACGGTGGGAGGAACAGCAGGAAGAGAAAGGCTAAGAGCCCGAAAACCACAAACATTTCCGCCATATCAGATCGACGTGTGTAGAAGTAATGCTTTCTTTTCCCTTCTCTCTACTTTCTCTTCCAGTCTTCCCTTCTATCTTCCTCCGCCTCCTTCTCCTCCTACTCCTCCTATCCTCGCAAATCTTAAGAGCAATGTGTGGTGGGTAAAAGCCTTAAGCCCCTCTATCGTTGCTTTCACCATCTTCTATAGCACTTCCTCTGGTTCTGTGAAAAGTTTGAGCCGCTCGAGAGAAATTACAGAGAAAAGAAGCCAGAGGGAAACTAGGGTGAAAGGCAAAAGTCGGGGAAGAGGAGCAGAGAGTGAAAGTTTTGGCGGGAGAAATTGAGCCGCGTTACTTATTCCAGGAATGCTTATTTATTGGATGGACGCAGCCAAGGGAGGAGGAGGAGGAGCGGTGGCAGGAGAGTAGGACGTAAGAATATAATCATAAGCAGGAACGTAAGCCGCTACTCCTTATCTCGTAGTGGTGAAACATGGAGAAAGTTTTCGCATTCGCTACGTTCTCTCTTCCCATTCAGTTTGACCGACAATGAGATCATGTTTATGTCGAACCGTAAAGCGCAAACTTTATTTCTCACCCCCTGACCATCTTGTTTTGTAGATACAAAGGTTCAATTAATTATGTCCATCCACCATTTTCCCTCACGTTCACTTTCACGCTCTCTCTCTCTCTCTTACTTCCAATGGCCTCAACTCTCATTGGGCTATATATTAGAATCGTACGAGTTTTTCCCTTTCATGTAAAATAGCGTTATATCAAAAAGATTCTCGTTCTTCCCTACACTTTCACCTACTTTGACCCT
>WJFA01004283.1:0-11006 GCA_009870155.1 Pseudobourletiella spinata | reverse complement strand
TGAACTCACCAGCCGACTCTGATAGATAGTCTGGTCCACCCGCTTGTTCAACTCATGTTCAGCCAAGTTCGTGTCTGTTTTGAGTATTTGCACTGCGAATGCTGTTCCAATTCGTGTTTGCTCGGAGCAGTGTTGCTCTCTGAACATAATTTTTATACCATGGTCTAACCTGGTCATATACCAAACTCAGTGGTTTGCAAAAGTTATATGTCGTGAATGCTATCAGCTCCTCGTCTTTTTCCATCGCTGTTGAACATAGGTTGGGTGTCCAAATCCATTTTGTAATGAAGTTGAGAGTGGCAACTCTTGCCAGCTGCAACGGGAAGTTATTTTTGCTCCCACACTCGTCAGTTGGTTGTGACGGTCAGTGGCAGACGGACCAAGACAGTACTCTTGGATTTGAAAGACGGCTTTGGGATATAATAAGGTTACGACAAATGGTAGTTCACCCTCATACGGTCCCTTCTTTCAGGATCTGCTGGATGTAGACTTGGGAATCTTCCCATGCTCCGCCCCTAGTACTTAAGTAGAGAGAATTTCAAAGGGTGAAAATCCGTATTGACAAAAACAACCCTCTATGATGGCGCTTGCAGGGAAGACGATATCCATCGCATGCTTTCTGCACTACTATAGTAACGTTCGAGATCTTGAGGGGCTCATTTCCCGTACTTATCCACCATGAAAAGTAAGGGGGAAACATTGAGACCGAAGCACTCTCAGTCCACTATACGATCTGAAGACGCACTAGTTGCTCATCCTCTTCCACAGAGTATCTCACCATGTATATGCATATATACACATATACATACACACACACACACAAATACTCCATGTGAATCATTCATGGTTTTCTCAGCACCAGCAGTGCATTAGGAACTGACGAGAGCGTCGCCATTATTGCATTCCGTCCGGCCATGTGGTAGTGTGTGTACGGACTTCATAGTGGGAAAGATAAGGGCTCATAAAGACCAACGTTATGATGCTCTCTCCTCTCGCTTTAATAAATGGCTGGCATAATTCATAGGATTTTAATATGTATGGGATTAGATTTTTGGAACGGAATGACAAAATCATTAAAACTGAATGTGAGTGTGGAGCGGGAAGGGATGGGCAGGACGTGTATCTGCCTGTGTGTACGACTGTATTTGTGTGTATGTATGTGTGTGTGCATGAGTGTGTACGTGTATGCATGCGCTCCCTGACATGCCACGCACGGCTGCTGGTAAGTGAGATGGCTACCACTACAGCATTTATAGGAAGGAATGAGAGGTTGGGATATCGTGCAGAATAAATGAAAGTAATTCCGAAGGCTTGTCCAGAAACAAGGCCCTCACAATCTTGAGTGTCTCCCTATGGTTCCCCGCGCACCAAGAATGTGTGGAAAAGACGGATGAAGAGCGATAAGAAGAGAAGGCGGATTCTATATTTGTGTCCGCTGCAAAAAAGACGTGCTGAGGGAAACATATTATGCAGCTATTATTTTCCGCTGCCATGACGACAGCGTGACGGGGATAAATGAGATGAACTCATAGTGTATACATACTGTTAATACCGAATCTATAGACTCTGTTTCTACTCAGCAGCTTTTGTGGTGATCCATGGAACAGTGGCTTTCGCACCAGTAGCATACAAATCTTCAAATATGCCGTGATACGATCCGTTTTCCATTGATATGCCTTGCTCTGTGTCTGATGACAGTTCACTATAATTAAACGTGCAAGGTTTCAGCTTTACTAAAAGTATCACACACTGCTATGGACGGTGAGGACATGAGCGGGCTAGTTCTGGCACTGGCGAAGTCAGTCCAGCAGCATGCGTCTTATTTATGGCTGTTGCAAAAGTGAACGTCTTTGTGCATGAGTTTACCAAAAATCACGCTATACGCTGGAAATTTGGACATGGGTGATTTTCCATGTCTATGAAGCGTGGCTATGGCATTTAGTTGTGAATTCTTTCGCGGGGGAGGACTTGTAGTACACGTACTGCCTGTCTGTGCACTCCCTTCATTTCTTTTCATGACCGCAAACATGTGTTTCTGAACTGATTAAATCCTTGATTGTATGCTCCCTCCCAGGAGGTATGAATTATGCAGGGACAGAGGGTCTGCCAACGAGGAGGCTCTCCTGGAACTCCCTCGGAATTACGAGTATGAATATTAAAGCTTTAGTCAAATCATAAAATATTTATTCGTCTCTTTATACCTTCGTACGGTTCCGTAATATTATCCTTGACGCCCACTATACCGTTCGTCTGCCATTCAGAGAGTCGGTGGCAAAGGACGCGAGAGGGGCTGTTTCGTTCCCGGTTCCCATGGTAATTTTCCTTTTATTTCCACTTCCAATGTGATATGCTGTCCAGAAACGACTCAACACCCTGGGGAATAGTTCCGTCTTAATAGAGGGAAATTAAAGGGAAGTTGTCATTCTGGCATGGGAAATACATCCAATTCGTTTCAGGTCCAGAGCACATACTCGCAACAGACTCTATTGCGCGTTCTGGAAGCAAAAGTTTTGACGTTTGCCAGAAAAATTCGTGGGAGGAGCTCGTGGTACAATTGTGTACTAATATTATATTTATTGAGGATCTTTTCCGGACTTTATGATGATTTTCTCGCAAATTTTCATACTTTGTATTTGTTCCTCTGCTTGGGATGGAAATGCGTATTTGCTATTTTCAAATACTTCAGCGCCTATGAGATTCACACGGCCAGTAGCTGCTGTGAATTTATTCAGCTTAATTTTTGAGATGTAAAGGGGTAGTCGTCATTGTGAATTTATTCAGCTGAAAATGATGTGTGGAGGGGCTTTGCTGAAGAGCGAAATTGGCTTATTGCTTTCTATTTGGTTCCTTCAGAACTAATCGAAGATAAATTTGATGAATTTCAGGAGGACGGTAGGACACATGCGGCGAAGATCACGACCGTTCCAGGAGGAGTCGGGAGGAACATGAGTGAGGCACTTCATAAATTGAAGCAGAACCCGCTGCTCATATCTGCCATCGGGGACGATTTGTTTGGACGTGAAATATTGCGGAACTTTTCTCAGAATCATATGGTATGCTCACAATACTGCTCGTCAGCTGTGGCCCGTGATTCCCAAAGCTTTCCCTCTCGGGCAATTTCAGTTGGATTCCATGACTTCAAGTTGAGAATCTATACATTGGGCAAAATTGGCATTAGCTATTGCCATGTGTACTCACAGCCTGCAGATATGCAACGCCGCGAGAAAATTCACTGCTTTGGCGCGAAATTTAAAATTACACATCTGCTCGGCTCCAGTTGCTATCCTCTCTGCTCCAATTTGAGCGGAGGAAATTAGGAAGGTAGTGTGGTGTGAATGGGAAGATGTAATTGAATTTCGGGATAGTTTAGGTCCCAACTAAGTAGCTTGCCAGATTTTACGAGTGATTGCCGGCATATATTTTTTCACCCCACGTCATATTGACAATGCCAGGCGTGGGGGCTGTCGTCGGGGCAATCAGGGAGGGAAGCCGACGGGAAAACTTGGGAAAAGTTTCCCAGTTGGCACAGCTCTCAGTTGTTACCCCAGGACGAGAATTTCTCGTGATGAACTTACTCAGAGAGTGGGAGAGGACGAGTGAGTTTATTGGGCCTCTATTGTCGATCTTAATTTGTGTAGGACAGAAGAGGAATTTCTATTTCGACGGAGGAAACCCCAACGGCAATATATTCGGCCCTCCTGAATCACCAAGGCGAGTGCCTCTTCGGTCTGGGAGACATGAGCGCTCATTCAGAGATATCGCCGGCGGTAGTACACCGTCATGATCATGTCATCCGACATGCCTCCATTGTTTTGCTGGATGGAAACATTCCAGTGGAGACCATGACCGCGGCTCTTGAGATTTGCTCCGGATTCAGCATTCCAGGTTTATTTCCCCGCCTCATTTCATTCCTCTCTCGCTCTCCTTTTATTATAAATGAGTATATTTCACTGATAACCGGCGCTTGCGCCGTTGGAGAATGATGCTGTTTGATGGAGATTCTCGGGCTGATGGTAGCATGTAGCAGCCTTTAGTTCTCGCTATCATCGCACGTAGTATATAACAAAACTGATAGGCATGTTTTTCACAGTGTGGTTCGAGCCGACGGAGATCCGGAAAGCCAGGAAGATCCTGGAAGTTCCCTCAGAGCACTGGCATGCCTTGAAATACATATCACCTAATCTTCGAGAACTAATCAGCATTTCCGACGAGGAGCTCCCTTCGAAAGTTGCTGAGCGGAGCAGTGATCAGTTGGGAGGAGATCTGAATGAGGATTCAACGGTATTGGAGAGTGATGGAGGAACCCTCGCCCAGTTAATTTCACATTGCTTTGAGAAATTCTCCGGTCTGGAAATCATATTACTGACAAGAGGAGCCCGAGGATTCTACGTATGTTTGCCCTGCCACTTTTCCCCCGGTTTTTCCTTGATTTGATTACTTCTGGCTTCAAGCTATTGTCGTCCCCAGTGTGATTTACCTGAGGCGTCTTAATTCTCCGGGCTTCCCTCTCTGGCTTTTCCAGGTAATTCAGCGCACTGGAGAAAGTTTCCGATCAATTCATTACCCACCTCCTGGAATCCGTCGGGAGGATATAAAGAGCGTGTCAGGGGCTGGAGATTGTCTCAACGCCGGTTTCATCACGGGCCTCCTCAGCCATTTCCCACTCGCTGAATGTGCAGCTCTGGGGACGCACTGTGCCAAGATGTCCCTGGAAACGAATCTCAATGTGCCGTTGTCATTCGAAATCTGTGTGGGAGCTCTGAGAAGGCGGATCACCGGGGAACCGCATGTGGATGAGATCGAGAGGAATGCGGATTAATTTGATATAGTCAAATGTATACGTTTTTCTTTGCAAATTTATACAAGATTTTTTTTTCGTTTGAAGGAGCAAGAAATACTGAGAATTTTCACAATTGCTAACATACTTTAATGCTAGTACACATATATCTTTATTCATTATAACTGTAAATTGTGATGCATAAATGTACAATGAAAATTGCAAATTGATAGTACTAGTATGGTAATTTGACATAATAAAATACATATTTTTGTCCAAATTAGCTGAAAATATTAATTCATGTTTCACCCCTTAAAACTAAAACAGTAACCTAATATCTTGCTCATGCGCTGTTGTCGTAAGAGTTGACGTTGCTTTTGAAGTTGTGGACCGAGTAACGGTTGTACATCCCCCAAATAGCCATCATTGCCTTACTCGAGTATTTGGTTGGATTATCAGGACAATCTGTAAACACCAAAGGATCAAACGAAGTAATCTCTGCACTCAAACTTCTCCGGCACAAGTCCTATATGCAATGTCCCCCGGCTCTCTCTCTGTTTCTTCCAATCCCAAAGCTCCTGCGCACGTCTGACCGTATTCATGGGGACTGTGCAACCACCGTAACAATCCCCTACCAACTTTCCCATCCGATTAAAAGTTTGAACCATCTGTGTGGTGGCACAGTTGCGTACCTAAAGTCTTATATTATGTGCATATTTTTTTCTATTTGAACCATGCTAAAACTGGAAGGTGGTAATTTCAACAGTACTCGATCCGGTCTGACGTGATGGGATGAAAAGTTCAGTTCACAAATTCTACTACCGTAAAGAAATGAGTTTTTGGAAAATTCGAAATGCTATGCCGTTATCATACTAGACCCTATTATATTTGGCTGTATACGTGGACAGTTTTTTTTAAAAAAATTAATATTCATATGTGAACCTGTCAGATAATTTATGTGTTGAAACTTGTTAATTATGTAGCGGCCTTGGGAGTGAAAGTATGTGTGGCAGAATGCAGCTCTTCCACAGCATTACTTTGTGGATGGAGCTAATACCTACTGAACTTTTAGACTTTTTCGCCATGTACTGCAACACCGTGTATCATGTCAGTTTCTAAAGATCCCTAAGACTTTTAAAAAGAATGAGAACATAATAAAATCAAAAGTGGCACGACAAAGCAAAATCTTCCCTGGTCCCGCTTTTAAAAATTACGAACTGTCCACCACTCAATGATTGCATGAATTCAGATTTTACTTCGATTGGTAAAAAAAATATTTGTACCTTACAGCAAGCAAATAATATTTAGTCACATATGCCCTGCTACACTTTGAAAACGGAATCGCGAAAACATAATTGAAATAGAAATCTGGACCACATCACTTTGGCTTTCACAAAACGAGACAATAAAACACCGAAGAGATACCTAAAGTCACTCATTTCCTTATCAAAATTACAATGCTTAAAAGCATACGAAGTTGCCGCTTATCAACTTACCGCTATTCGTCAGCGACGACATCTTCACCGAGCTGTGGGTTGAACCTTGTTTATCATGATCATCCGCCTTCGCGTTCATTTGCTCGCGAACCTTGAAGGCAGCGAATGCCCCCATAGGAACGGACGCCATTTTTCCCGTTCCACAAACTATACACACACAAGAAGAAAACCCATCGTATTTAGAATAGAACAGAATAAACACAAGGCGGAGGTACAGGGACTCACATCACACACACACACACACACATACAAAGAAACACACATCTCCATGACAATCATTCCCATTAGATTGGACGAGAATTCCCCGTCAATCTCTCCCCCTCAACAGAATGATCATGCTGAGCAGAGTTGACACCTGCCATCGACTGGGATTGTCAAGAAGAGTATAGTGTGACAATGGCAACGGGAATAGAACTGCGCAGTTTTCTCAACTTACATGGACACGGTGAAAAGGCGAAGAATAATGACTGACTAGACTCGTTCTCTTCTCGCCACGGAAAATCAGGGAGTATCATCCAAATCTCGGAAACTTGAGCGGGAATTCACAGGGAAAAAATGATGCTTTGGGTGAAAACGGAGAGGTTCCCGCGGAACCTAAATTACTGGGTATATAATACTTTTTCTCTCAACTCTTTTCGTATGCACTCCGTGTTCCTGATCGGGCTCTCAGTAGTCAGCGGTAATGCAACACGCTACTCCAACTTGAGAGCTCGTTTTAGTCAACTGCGGTACAGACACTCCCGAGTTTTTCTTTGTGTGTTCGAGTGTGCCTCGAACGCTTTCTTTGTTTGGTTTCCTCAATACTCTATCCCGCTTTCTATCAGGCCATGGGAGATTATTTCAAGGAAGAGAGCGTCAAGACAACTTGTATTAGTGCAGTTTGTTCCCGCAAAAATGGTGGGGAGTTGGCGTGTAGAAAGTATAGAGGAACCGTCTTCCTCGTTGATCGGCAAACTGTGGGAGATTGGACAACATGAAGATGAGGGTGCAGTGGTTGCCTCAGCAGTGACACCGAGTTCAATAGTACATGCTGGTTAAATGCACCAAATTCTAACAGTTCACAGCTATGGGGAGGAAGATACGGCACTCACCCAGGGACGAACATTTATTGGACAGTTGACTACAGAAAATAGGATGAGATGAGGGGATGAAGATTTCACGTGATGTGAGCCTGCCTACGTGACGTATCGTATTCTGCCCATCTTATCTAGCCCTCTCCCTCTATATCTCCGTCTGTATGCTGCTTGCGCTTTCAAACAACTCCTCCAATATCCTAGAAGGAAAAAGTTGTATAGGAATGTTCTGAGGGTTTTTTCCCCCAAAAATAATACACACACATGAATAAGGAAAATCATTATTGCGTAGCTCCTCATACCTAGCTGTACAGCTTTTGTATTATATTATGGCGTGCGTGGCAAAGCTCACTCGGGTTCAGCTTAACTTTTTAATGATCAAAAGTCACTTGACTTACGTGCTCAAGATCTTGCACCCTCACAGCAATATCACAGCAATATATAGAACATAAGGCGTAATCTGAGGTGACTTTTGATGACTGACTTTACGCCTCTGACTCCCGTGCTGTTGTTATGACAGTCGGCTGACTCCTAATTCTACCTCAGCCAGCAACGTGCACCAAATCACGAGGACCTGAATAGAGTTGACTACATCAGAGTTAACCCCTCTCAGCTTTTCTACTTTTTTTTACTGTACAGATTGACTCGTACACTCTCGATGCAGGATTTCGGTAGCACATAATAAATACGACAATTTTTTATACCCTTACGTGTTCATTACTTTAAGCGATTAACTTTGGAATTTTCATGTTTCAATGTTCCGGGTTTGGAGGCCTAGATCCATACAGAGGGAAACTGGCAGTTTTTAAGGAGCACTAAACTGCACAAGGAGAAGCGGAACCAAAGTTGGTAGCCGCAGCAGTGCCCTTGAATTCATCTGCACTTTGAACTTTATTCCGTAATCTACCTCCTCACATGATAATCTGAAGATTACGCCTATTCGAACTAGCCTTGATTCGACCAATCAGAGGGAAGATGACGGACCAAACCCACGATTTTGGAAACCAAGCCCCCGTTTAATTCATCTGTCGGTGGGGGTGCGTCTCTTCCGCATGAGACACGTCGGGCAAATTCCAGCTGAAATGACGAAAACTACGTCGGGATTTCACCAGAATTATCATGGCCCTGCTGCATCTGGGTTGTTGTTGCATAAGATGTGTATATCACCCTACTTTATCCATATGTGAAAACAAGTTTCAAACGTGTGGGATGTCCTAATGACGCAGATAGATTGTTTTTTACTTATTTATATGCTCACCTATACTTCCCACTAGTTTCAGAATATTTCTAACGCGGACGATGGCACACTGAGAGGTCAATTTTGATCATGATTACGGAGAATGCTGATTACAAACCATGAGTCAATGTGAACTGAGACTTTAGAATTGTCCTGAATTGTCAGCATATCGGTTTTCTTCCATACGAACTCTGCTTATAACAAGGTTGACAAGGGCTCTAGAGGACCATTTGTAGGTAGCTAAATGGGGGAAAATGATTCCAGGAAAGGGGGGAATGACGATATGGATCTGGTAAAACCTTTGACGCCAATACTCTGCCGAGTTGATTCACTTCAGCAACTCGACTTTCAAATGCCCTGACCGAGGATAAAATGCTAGCTAAGATCTATCTCCCTAGTCAGCTAGAAACAGACGGAGTGATTTATGGACCCCGCATCAGTTAGCAGATGCCCCATCCATGTTATATATCCCTTGCTCAGCGCCTTGGTATTCAATATAGGATCCTGCAAATTGCATTAAATGCATCTTCCCGCAGCGATTTCCATAGAAAGGTTAGACACCTCCTCTGTTCCTCTCCGAGGGACCAATTTCTCGGTACATAACACACACCGGAGTTGGCAAGTGATTCGAGATCACTTGGCCAGAAATTTCGCAAGGCAAATTGCACAATGCGATATGGACATGAGAAGACTCACGAATTTTCAACATTCATAAAATGTCTGTATTCAATGCTCACTTTATACAAATTTTACGGTCCAAAACTAACACAGCTTGGGAGGGATTCCTAACCGCAACTTCCAAATGAATACTCAGTCGGAAAATCGAAAACACAAATCCGCGCACTGTATTATTCTGCCATATCTATTGTCACAAGAGCTGCTCCCAGAGTTTCTGTCATGAATGATGACTTAATAATTCATGTTGATTCTTGGTTCGGCCTAATTATCATGGTTGCCGGTTGAAACATTTTCAGATCTGCCTTCTAAAACGGTTCCAGTGTGTTACGACCCTTCCGTAAAACTGCGTGAAAACTCCAGACTCCACTGCACGAGAATTGAACGAGGGTTTCAAAACTGCGCCATAAGCCATGAATGAGAATATGATGACGAAAGGGGAGTGGCCACCGCATTTGCCGATAATAAACTAAACGGCCGCCTGTCATGTAACTTTGACCCGCAATGCAGTCCCCATGATTCTGCCTTTCTAGACTAAAGTTTCCGCCTCCACTGAAATTTAGCGGGGCAGTAGTATTGTTGACGTGTAACCTGACTCTGGGATCGATTCATGATTGCCGCAGTCTTTGTGCCTTGCGTTATACATTTTGGATCAATGAAGTATTCCAAACATTTAATCTTTCCAAGTCAGAGTCAAGCCGTTTAGCGTGTGGGCGTTCATCCGTTCTTTCTATGTATGTGTGTGAACGTAACCAGAGAGAAACGTTTGTGCTAATGCCTCTTGCACCACATTCCCGCGTCATCTGATACACAAAGATTTCTATTTGTGGGACCTTGCGATGCCACGATCGGTTGAGATATAAATTCTAAAAATCCTGCTAACGCTTCTGTGTTAAATGTGTCCAAATAACTGTATGTTGCTACTTGTGAATGCCTTTGTGGAGATGAAGCCCAAGGCCTCTATGATCAGCCGCTGAGGACGTGTCGCAATCCTTCCTGCTCAAAGAGCACAGAGAGAAGCTCACAGAGGGATTTCATCGTGTTCGGGTTCAAACGCTACAAGCTTCATTCTGAATCTCATTCAGCGATAGCATCCCCATGAAAGCGGCATAGTAACACGTGGGGGCACTGCAAGTTTTGCCTTATTGGAATTAACAATTTCTGGGGGAGTTCTCCCATATTTTAGCGTAACAAAATTATAGAGCCATGTCAGGGCAGCCTTGACCTAACATGTTTTCATGGGGTTTTTCTCATAAATGAACACATGAATTGTCATACATGGGGTTGTCGTGATTGAATCATGATTACGTGATAGATTTCAGAAGATGATTTCATATTTCAGATTATCCATGAAACGCAGTAACATCTAACTGTAGCCTGGTTATGGTTTTCTTTTACAGAAACAGGCTATATACCCTTAGTTCCAGAAGTGATATGCTTTAGTGGGATCGTGATTGATTCTATATCATTTACCATCGTTCAGAATCGCAATCACTGGAGCAGGAGCTATAGCAATGAATGTTGTATCAACTGTAGTAATATAATCCATTAAAAATCTTAGTGGGACTTAAATCCATATTTATAGACGATATACGAATTTTATCTTATAGAATGGAAGATGATGCGTGTAATCTCCAATGTTTTTTAACGATTTAGCTGCAGGAATCTGCAGCGTTCAGTGCGCTTCAAGTTCCTAGTCATCTCAGGTCAATGCTTTTGATTGTCCAGTTATTAATGCCAAGCCTCAT
>WJFA01004282.1:0-11007 GCA_009870155.1 Pseudobourletiella spinata | reverse complement strand
GCAAATCCTCTCCCTCAAATATTTGAATTTTCATGGTAAAGCCGAAAAACTCCAATGATTCCTCCACCACACATTTGCTTACGTGCTCACAACCGTTGATTTTCATTGCAATTCAAGCGTGAGCCTCCGCGTGAGGGTACAAAATTCCGGTTATTATTATTATTGTTATTGTGAAAGCCTGCATTTCAAATCCACCAGGAGTATTTATCCCACAGGTATATTATCATCATATTTCTGTGGGAAAATATCCTGCCTTCAAAGTTTCTTTAGTCCACAGACATTTATTTACTCATTTTTCCTTACGGCGAGAGGGGTGTAGCGCTGCAAGAACTTGTGTTCTGCTGTCTTGTTTCCAACCTCACTCCAGCGCGAGAGATAGACAAAATTTCCCTGCCCTAAAGCGGCTCGTTTTGCATGTTTCATGGTTTGAGTTGTGCACGTTTATGTGTGTGTGTGTGTGTGTGTGTCTAGAGCCAGTAAATACTTGGATTAGCAAGGCCAACCTTTTCGTTGGTGACTATTCAAGAGAACGCCGTAAAGTCGGAATATGTTAATGCCCAGAGGGAGATTGCTGGTCCACCTGTGTGTACCTGGGCACATGTTAGTGTGCCTGCGTGTGTGGGTGTGTGTTGTATTTGAGTACGTTGGGGTGTACGTGCTACGTGGTGAGATGATGCAAATCAGCCGCCAACTCCTCACATACATCCTGGATAGTGCTACACGGAGAAAAACTGTTGAGATTTGGGACTCGTGTTGTTATTATTATTGCTACAACCACCACCATGATTATCCTGTGGAGCTTTACATGGCATTCAAATAACCACTCCTTCCCTTGACAATATCTATTGGGTTTAGGAAGTGGGATTTTCAAGTAATGCGACAAGTGCATCGTAGCACATCTCACGCAAACAGTCAAACAGCCATTGACTGACTCTCAATTCTATGAGGGCGAGCATGAGGGAATCCCGCGAGATAGCATGGCTGTAATCCCGTTATCAAATTATTCAAAAAAGAAGCTTTTAAAGGCAACGTTAACCTTTACTCCACATTGCTCTTCTTCCCCTGGGAATCCCAGGAGAAGTAACAATAATAATAATAATAAATTTTGAATTAATTTGTGTGTGTGTGTGTGTGTGTGTGTGTGTGTGTGTGTGTGTGTGTGTGTGTGTGTGTGTGTGTGTGTGTGTGTGACTGTGTGAGTTGATTTTAAGCAGATCTTTTCGCACTTCCATGCGGATTCTCGCTCTTCGCTGTTCATGTGTTGAATTTTTCGGCGATTCGCACATGATGGAATTTAACGAACAATGAGGAGAGGAGCAGAGAAGTATGAGGTGCAGAGTGGAGTCATCATCGTCGTGATCATCATCATCATCATCTGGATGTTGATCATTATCATCATCCTGAGCCACATCATTTGTATACTACAACAGTGTGCAGTATTGTGGTCGTCGCTGTGGGTTGGTTCGTTGTTGCTGTTGACGCCAACAGTGAGCAATTTATATTCACACATTTATTGCTACTGCCCATCCCGTTTGCATGGCTATAGCCCGCTCACTCACCAAGTATTCCCTCAAGCCCTACTGTTGCTATGCTCTCCTCGTCAGTTTGTCATAAGTGTGGTGGTGGACGGGATGGTGAATAATTGTATATATTTATTTTCACGATTCACATCATGCATATACGTACGGAGGAGGGGGCGGAGGAGGTTCTCCATTCATCCTTCGTCTTGGTCGTCATCATCATCATCATCATCATCGTTGCTGTTGTCCATTAGAATTAAAATAATCATTGGTGAACCAAAAAAAACTCTCTCTTCCACAAAGTTTCTCTCCATTTTCGTCTCCGAGGTTGACGGTTGTTGAAGGAGGTCGTTGGAAATACCACGGGGTGAGGATGATGATGATGATGATGACTTTTGCTCAAAATATTGAGTGTCGTTTGCTCTATGACAGGGCATAAGCTAAGAAATCAAGGACTGGAAGTCCGTTTGGTTGGTAGCTTTAGCTTCGTATGTATGTGTTCTTTGTTTGAGTTTACAGTGTATTGTGATTTCGGGGTGTGTGTGTTCGTGTATGTGCGTGTGTGTGGCTGTGTGTCTGTGTATGTGTGCGTGTGTGGTGTGTGTTAGTCTATTTGAGTAAGTGTATTTGCTAACTCAAGCTTCTGTGTTTGTGCACTTGAGTATGTGTGCGTTAGGAGGTTGAAGATGAGCGGTGATGTGACGATTATATGATGAGCCTGTTGCTTCACAGGTTGTTAGTGCAAGCCTGCGTACGGGCACGTTACTGTGCCACGGTTTCTACGTACGTCCCTGCGTATGACAGTGTACTCATGTTTGTTTGTTTGCGACAATTTGTGACAGTGACAGGGTGGTTGTGAATTACGCGTATGAATGTGACAATGTGTGTCTTGGTATAATATTAACATGTATGAGGGTGTGTGTGATAGTGTATGCGTGTCCACGCGCTGGTGTGTGTGCATGTGTGTGCGTGCGCTGGTGTGTGTGTGCATATGTGTGTACGTGTGTGTAACAGTGTGTGTGTGTGTAAGTGCATGTAACAGTGTGTGTGTGTGTAAGTGCATGTAACAGTGTGTGTGTGTGTTACAGAGTGTGTATGTGTGTGATGGTGTACGTGTGTGCGCGCGCTGGTGAGTGTGTGTGTGTTACAGAGTGTGTGTGTGCGTATGATAGTTTATATGTGTGCGCGCGCTGGTGAGTGTGTGTGTGTTACAGGGTGTGTGTGATAGCGTATTTGTGTATGCGCGCGCTGGTGAGTGTGTGTGTGTGCGCGCGCTGGTGAGTGTGTGTATTTGTGTGTTACAGAGTGTGTGTGCGCGTATCATAGTTTAGATGTGTGCGCGCGCTGTTGAGTGTGTGTGTGATAGTGTATGTTTGCGTGTGCGCGCGCTGGTGAGTGTGTGCGTGTGATAGTGTATGTGTGTTTGCGCGCAGAGGAAAGTGTGTGCGCGTGTGTTTGCGCGCGCTAGTTAGTGTATGCTTATGAGACAGTTTGCTGGTGTGTGCTTGTGTATGTTTCTGCTGAATCCCGGCTCCACTGCCCAGAGTCCATACCTCACACCCACATAACACCAGTCCGAACGCCCCGCTACGCATACCCTGTCCAGCATCCGCAATCATAACCGGCCAAACATGTCAAATAGCATCTATCTTTACTCAGTACACTATCCTCAATATAATAATTACATTACACCAGAGCCATCCGTCACCTTAATGGTAATCTAATGACACTGACTCGGCATCTCACTCTCTCTCATCATCTCACCATCATCATCATCCCCATCACCATCATAAGTTGTCCTTTCCACCTCCACGTCTTATTGGTTTTCCCCCTTTTAATTGAACACATTTACCCCTCCATTTACCGAGAATCCAACGTCATCATCATTAGTAAGAAGTATCCAACACTGTCGTCAGCACCATTCCTGTCACCTCACCTCACCTCTCCTCCTCCTCCTCCTCCTTCCACTTATTTTGAAAGTTTGTCATCCTTGTTATTAAGCTACATTGTATGCCGGCCGACCCTCTCGCTCACATTTCGTCACTCTTCATAGCTTCACATCCTGCTCACTCCTCATAATTCCTCGCTATTCATGGGACTGTGCAAGAGGTTGTGTGCCCTGGGAATGCCGGAGATGGTGAGAGAGGTCATTAGGATGCGGCTTATTACACGTCCGTATATATTGCATTACTTCACACAAAAATACGCTGCACCCTGAATGTGACGTACGCAGCGTACCATGAAATGACTGACTGACTGTGACATTGTTCAATCCATCCTGCATGTAAATCCCTACTACTGATGCACATACATAAGTCACTACTACAATAATATAATCTTAATTGTTTCAAATCCTGGCCTTTTCCCCGCTTACTCCGTCAGTTGCACTTCACATCATCGTACATGAGCTCACGTCAAGGCTCAATTAACGGCTAATGTTCTGCGTATATTCTGTGCGCATGTAATGATTCATCTCATCATTCTGCAGTTCCGTATAGTTTTGTTATAACAACGGCGCGGAGTCATTGAGATACGTTGGAAGAGCGTTCCGGATTGTGCATGTGACGATAAATCCATGTGCTATATTACCATCATTGCACCATTATTATTACTATTATTATTGACTATTGTGTGGCCATTAGTAAAGTCGGAAGAAAATGGAGAACACTAATTTATATGCGAGTCAATGTAGCAGCCATTACAATGTCTCAAGTAATAATGTCTTGACTGTCATGACAATTGGCTATTATGCACACAAAAGTGGGGGATGGCGTGCCGGAGCTTCAACTGTTTTCTGATTATATTATTGGATTGAAAGTACCACTTCCACCGCTCTCCACTAAAGTCCAAGTGACACTTGACGTCTTACTGTCAGACTTGAAAGCTTCAATTGGAGGCCACAGTGGATTACTGGCCAAAACCGCTGATCAATGAGGCATGAAACATACGAGAATTATTTGGACGGATTTTTGCCGCTGGGAAATGCAATGTGAATGTAAACGCGGTTTTATCCTTGCGGATGATTTCCATTCCGTTTTGGATTTTAAGTTTGATCATTTATTCCCATTGCGTGTGCGATCCGGCGGGGTAAAATGCAAGAATAATAGTGGAGAGGAGCTTTTGGAATAATAGATTTGGCTAATGTGGAAGCTCTAAGATCCTTGCTCTAGATTTCGGGCGCAGAGTTGAACAAGAGCGAATAGAACGGACGGGTGGATGGACTGATCAAATCCTTTTATTCACCTGTGAACGACTCGTCATGTGTGTGTGTGTGTGTGTGTGTGTCTGAAAGTGCACGTGTGTGTCTGAGGTTGTTCACATCTCCAGCGGAAGGGAACAACTTGGTCCAAATTCACTTTCATTCCGCACGCACATGCTCGCCCCTTTTGTGTCCACATGGCCAGCCAACTCGTCCGTCAGTTCGAGCATTCTTTGGCCGTTCAAACCCGTCATTTACTGTGAGAGTATGATGATGATGATGTTGATGATGTGGAGGTTAAACGAGTATAACAACAAGGCTGTTGTTGGCTATTGTCCTGGGTTTTTCGTCCGTTCAAGTTACTGTTGTTGTTGTCGTTGGTGCTGCTGCTGTTGTTGTTTTTATGAAAGAGAGTTGATGGGAATCCCGTAGGAATTTTCAGTATGACTTGCCGCGGCAACCTTCAAAAGTTTTAGTGACGTGGAAATTGCGGCCGGAATCCGCAAGGGCTCAACTAATGAATTGCGGTGAACAGGTTGAGCATGAGCGTGTGTGTGTGTGTGTTTTTGGAATCACAGGGAAGCTTACTGGTAGTGTTGTACTCTGACCAATGTTATTGGAAATAGTCTATGATTAAATATGCAGTTCTGGGCTGAGCCCTCAAGGTCATTCTACACACACATACACACACATGCACACTTCCCACCACACATAAGAATTAATTACGTCTGTGACGAACCGTAAAGTTGTTGCCGTAAACTTTTCCGAGTCCATTTTGCTAACTGTGAGAGAGTGAGGCTGACTATGAAGGAGCATTATGCATAGCGTCCCCTAAAAGAATTCATAATAATTACAGCAAAAAAAAGTTTAACTTTTACTCATGAATTTCCTCATTGCTCTGTTTGGCCCAACAGGGTTCCAGGGTTTCCTCGTAGTGGTTCTCCTCGCGGGAACGGTGGTGCTGGGCCAACAGGACCTCCAGCAGGAGGTGAAGGAGGTGGCCCAGTCCAACAACCAGTTCACAACGGCTCTGTACAAGGTAAGGGAAAAGCATGTGGAAATGGTATTCAAATCCCGCGGGGGATATTGGTGAGAGTTTTGTGGATATTTTTTATGTGGCTAGTTGTTGCGAGGGATGGTTTGTTTTATTATTTTGTTATTATTATTTATTTTGGATCACCTCTAATTTGACGATATTTTGTTGTGGTCCTCACAGACGCTGAGGAAGAATGACCCCGGCAACCTCCTATTTTCTCCCTTGAGCGTCAGTTCCGCCATGGCCTTGGTCAAGGCCGGAGCGAGAGGGAAGACGGCAACGGAGATTCAGCAGGGCATGCGCTACCCGGCGGATGACAAGCTCTTCAATGGCTTCCGCTCCTTACTGTCCACGCTAAAGGTGTGTGCCTGTGTCTGCGCACGCGGGTAGGAGTGTGTCGGCGAGTGTGTGTGTATATCTGAGCGCGCGCGTCTATGTGTGTCTCCGCGAGCGTGTGCACCTGTGTGACTGCACACACGTGTGCACATGTGTGTCTGAGCGCGCGTGTCTGTCTGTCTACGCATATGTGTGTGTGTGTGTCTGCGCGCGCGTCTATTTGTGTCTGCGCGAGCGTGTGTATATGTGTGACTGCGCATTGCGTGTGTACATGTGTGACTGCGCACGCGTGTGTACATGTGTGACTGCGCACGCGTGTGTATATGTGTGTGTGTCTGCGCGCGCGTGTCTACATGTGTCTGCGTATATTTGTGTGCGTCTGTGCGCGTTGTGTCTGCGTGTGTCTGCGCATATGTGTCTGCGCATGTGTGTGTGTGTGTGTGTGTGACTACGCACGCGTACGTGTCTGTGTGTCTGCGCGGGCGTCTATTTGTGTCTGCGCATGTGTGTGTGTGTGTGTCTGCGCGGGCGTCTATTTGTGTCTGCGCATATGTGTGTGCGTCTGCGCATGTGTGTGTGTGCGTCTGCGCATGTGTGTGTGTGCGTCTGCGCATGTGTGTGTATGTGTGTCTGCGCGCGTGTATGTGTGTCTGTACGCGTGTGTGTGAGTTATCAATGTGTACCATAAAGTCTCAAATCCAAAATTTTAAATTTTCCCCCTCCAAAAATTCTCATTTCCAACTGGCAGAGCAATGAAAACTTTACACTGGAGACGGCGAATCGCGTCTACGCCCAGAACGGCTTCCCCTTGGCTACCAGCTACGTTGACACGCTCCGCACGTACTTTGCCGTGGAGCCGAAGCAGGTGAACTTTGCGGACTCGGCCGCCTCCGCCAAGGAGATCAACGGATGGGTGGAGGAGATCACCCGTAATAAGATCAAGGATCTCTTCTCCGCAGGTACTTAAACTATGCTACTTTTAACCACTCAAATTCCCTCCCGTACGTCAGATATGGAACACCCTAACGATCTTTCAATTTTACTACGATTTATTCAGATTCATTCGATGCCCTCACCCGGGTCGTCCTCGTCAATGCCATCTACTTCAAGGGGCTGTGGGCGAACAAGTTTGATCCCGAATTCACGCGGAAGGCTCCGTTCTATGTGAGTCCCACNTCCCACTGAGAACGTCACCGTGGACATGATGAAGAGCGAGAGTGACTACCCGTTCGTGGACTTGACCGACGTGTTGGACGCCAAGGCCGTCGCACTTCCCTACAAGGTAGCATAATGACAGAATGATTAAAATTATAATTATTTAATCGATTTATAATTTTGATAAAAACCAATCCCATACTGAACTGTGGTGTACAAGCTTGCTCATTTCCCGCCATTTTCCATTACAGGGTGACCGTCTGAGCATGGTCATTCTCCTGCCGAACAAGTACGACGGGCTGGCGGATCTGGAGAAGCGGCTGGAGAACTATAACTTGGCCGACATCCCGGGGCAGATGCGGAGCCGGAAGATCTCGCTGTCCCTCCCCCGCTTCAAGTTGGACTCCACCATTGATATGTCCGGGATCCTGGCCGAGGTGAGAGCGGAGTTTGTGGGAGACGTCGTGTTGAGGATGTGACATGACAGTTATTTAAAATCCCATGGATTTCAGATGGGCATGAAGAGCATGTTCGAGGATGGGGCGGATTTCAGTGGGATCCCCGCCGCCGGGAGCAACATCCCCCTCAAGCTGTCCAAGGCCGTTCACAAGGCCTTCATCGAGGTGAACGAGGAGGGGAGCGAGGCGGCGGCAGCCACTGGTGAGAGAAATTTGTTTGAAAAATTCGAATCCGTTACTTTTATTTCCCGCCTGCGCCTTCCGAGCTTCACTGGCTCTAACACGGATATGCTATAAATGCTGTGTATTATATGATGGGCTATTGGGAGCATCCCGCATTTTCAAATCTTCCGCTATTTTTTACGCTTGTACTTACGTGGTGGTGGTCCTTGAGGATCCTCTATTTACTAACGGCATGATTTTATGCGTGTAGTTGTACAGTTTTACTCTCATTTTTTCTGACCTCCGCACCCCACTGGGATCAACTCTGCTGCATTTTCGTACGAGGCTTGAGAAGGCCCACTGGAAAGCATGACTTTGGTTGCACAAATCTGATACAAATGAAATGATACCATTTGGCAGAAGGCTAGGGATGCACTTGGTGAGGCGGGAAATTTTGAACATTTTCGTGGAGATTTTGGCTTTTCGAATTCTCAGGATTCCGACTGACTGACTGAGACGAGCGGGTGGTTGAAGGGTGGCACAATAATGTGCATGTTTGGAGGATTTGCACACGATACTGAGCCTTGTGAATCTTTGGAGGATTTGCACGGTTATTTGCATTGTGAAATTTGAGAGGATTTGCTCGGTTATTTGCATTGGGAAATTTGAGAGGATTTGCTCGGTTATTTGCATTGTGAAATTTGAGAGGATTTGCAGGTGTATTTCCTTTGTGAAAATTTGGAGGATTTTCTTGTTGATTTTGTTGGAAATTTCCGGATGATTTGCGTGTGTTACTTACTTTTACTGTGTCGATTGAAGTTTTGAGGATTTACAAGTTGATTTCCATTTTGAATGTTTGGAACGTGATTTCGTTAGGGTTCGGTGCTCTCAGTTAAGTCATGATTTATGATATGATATGATTGAATGGCTGGTGGTCGGTTCAAAATTCATCGGGGGTGTGCAGATAATGATAAATTTAGATTTTTTGAACGAATCGTTGATCAGATTTATTCGACTCGGACGGAATGCCTGATAAATCTCCATGTTTTGCACGAATTCTTGATCAGATTTTTTTGGACGGAAGGGCTGATAAATCTCCATGTTTTGCACGAATCGTTGATCAGACTTGATTGCTGACAGGATTACTGATTTGGTGGTGCTCGTGGCACGAGATGGTTTAGAAGAGATTTTGTGTGACTGTCAAACGGACCGATATTTCAATGCCCATTGATTTCCCTTACTGATAATCCCAATGTTGTCCTTGCTCATACAGTGACAAAGTTCCAACCACTGACGGCGCTAATTCCGAGGACCGAGTACTTTAGGGTTAATCACCCCTTCATCTTCATCCTTCGAGATACGATGCTGAAGATCGTCAGCGTGGGACGGGCTGTAAATGTTAGGGCCGTTGAGAAAGGGGAAAAACGGTGTAACTGGGAGGGCAAGAATTGGATTTGTGTTCATGAGAGGGATTGAGGGCATTGAATTTAACGACTGACTGACGATAATGATTTAAGTTTTGAGGGGATTCGGGTTGAGAAAAACATTTTTTTGACGTATGAAGTGTGAAGAATGAGATTTTTACTGGATTACTTACGCAAAATAAAGTATGATATGTCCTCATGTGTTCACTCTGAGCTTTACGTTTCGATCGCTTATTTTGTATCCGTTATGCTTCACTATGGTGCACCACTGACATGAGAGAGATGATGAGATATGGAGGCGGCGAGTAATGTGTGTGAGTGATGGCAGGGATGCCCAACACGGTTGAGGAGGGAGTTGCGAATTTTTTTAATTGAAAGCACTTGTTGGGAATGTACAAGAAGGTACACGCATTGTGAGCATGGAAAATGTTATGCTTTTTGGAAAATTATGGCAGATGCGTATATTTGAAAATTACCGTGAATTTTCATTTTGTGAAATTCCCGAATTCTTTAATTTGAAAATTATCTACATTTTACGTAATTGTTTGGTTTACTAATAACAATATGATTTTCAAAATATAAAAAAATTATCAGTTCGAACGTAGCGAACATTTTGCTTTTTGAAAATACTCAAAAACGGCTTTCGAGAAAGTCCAAGAAAATTTTCAACAAATTTACCGAAATTCTCACAAAAACCACATATTTTGAAAGTCACTTATTTATTTATTTATTTATAAGTACTGATATTTCAGAGTCTTGAAAATAGTTTATTTTGAAAGTCACCAAAATCGCAAAAAAGTTAAGACTACCGAAGGTTACAAAAATTTTTCTTTCTGGAAATATGAAAGATTTTTGATGCAGAATGTAGCCAAAAACCCCAAGTGGGAAATACACAAATTTTTCCTCTGAAAATCATCCAAATTCTTCATCCAAAATTTTACTTGTGTCTAAAAGTTGTAATTTTGTAAATTTATAAAGCCTTCCTTTTTTGCATTAAATTACTCAAATTTAGCAAAATTTCAATTTTTAAAATTTCAAAAGTCAAAAATTATAAAAATCAATGCTTTTTTAACAACTATTAGTATTCAAAATATTTCCTTTTCAAGTTCAAGTATTTGACAACATTTCGAAATGAGTAACCTTCAAAGTGTGACAGGTCAAATAATAGTGGAACCTTCTACCGACAAAATTTGAGTGGAACTCAATTAATACCACCAAATGCTAAAATTATTGAGTAACTTCACGAGGTTTCGACCAAAAATTGACAACTACTCTCGAATTTTAGAAACTTTGGTACCAAAAGATTCGTCTCAGCGAGTTATTTAAGAATATACCACTAGTACCGATCTGTGACCACTGGTACCAGAGGTATGAGGTATAATGTCTGATTTTTTGGGGAATTTTTATCTTGGGCGATTTCCGGCCGATTTTCATAAACTTCATTATTTTTTATATATTTCGATGGAAATGGGGCAAAACATATCCCTGACTTGAAAATATTCATCGTTAAAGATAATGTTTTCAAAAATATGAAATTTGAAAATTTCATGAAAATGAATTTCTGAGATTTTAGCATGGGATTTCCCATAAGGATTTTCATGTGCCAAAGGGTCCCCCTTTGGTGTTTTCTTCGAAAATTTCACTTAAAACAAATCGAGTAAAAACCACTAAGTAAGGGACTTTTAGGGTAAGCCAGATGATTTGAAGAATGATTTAA
>WJFA01004281.1:0-11007 GCA_009870155.1 Pseudobourletiella spinata | reverse complement strand
TAATTAATAATAATTAGTTGTACAGATATTCACATTATGAGAGGTCCACACTCATACCTGGAACTTAGCATTATACAATACAAAAGGATGTGGGGAGTGCGAGCACACTTTATTTACAATATATGCAAAAATAATTATTGTAAAGACTCCCCACAACCATCAGACCTCTAAATGCCAGAAACGTCGAGAATGTAGCCAATCTAGTTGTAAGAAACCTCACCATCCACTCCTACATAAAGAAAAGACTAATTGGTGTGGACACGTTAAGATTTTAAAATGTCTACTTAAGAATTATCCCAGTTGTACTCAAGGGACCCGCCAGTGAAATTACAAACTTCGCTTTACTAGACGAGGGATCGACCGTCACCATGGTAGATGCTGATGTAGCCAATACATTAGGATTGACGGGAGAAAAATCCGAGCGCTGTGTATCCAGTGGAAGGGATCCATCGTACAACACGACGACCAATCTGAATCCGTAGCGTGTGAAATCATGGGGATAGAAATGAAATCCAAAGCATTTCATCTCAAGAATTTTCGCACTGCGAATTCCTTAGCCCTCCCATCACAGAGAATCAACATGAACGAGTTGACAAGACTGTGGCCGTATTTAACTGATGTTTCCTTCTATTCCCTTCACAATGCTCGACCCAAAATTCTTACTAGGCAAGACAACATCCTGTTGAGGACGCAAAGAAAGATCTGCCACGGAAAATGGAATGAACCTATAGCAACTAAGACAGGGCTCGGATGGGTAGTCCATGGAACGGCAAGTTTTCAAAATCGAGTCGACTATACATTTCTACACAATGTTTGTGATGAAGATGACAGTAATCCCGACGAACTGGTTAAGAAATCCTTTGCACTTGAGAGTTTCGGGGTGAAACCCTCTGAAAGTAACTTGAAATCACCTGATCAAATTTGAGGCGAGACTATACTCGAAACGACGACAATTCGAGTTGGCCCTCGATTTGAGACCGGTTTACTGTGGAAGAAAGACGATGCTTTACTACCCGAAAGCAAACAAAATGCAATCCGACGACTGACGTGTATGGAAAAAAGACGGATAAAGATCCAAACTTCGTGGCATTGTATATCAGCAAGATCTCAAGACTACGTTTCTAAAGGGTATGCTTACAAACTATCCCCCGAACAAGCATCTCAAAGAACCCCCCGTACGTGGTACATACCACAATTCGCTGTGTTCAACCCGAACAAACCAGGGAAACTAAGACTTGTATACGATGCGGCAGCAAAATCTGATGGAGTCAGTCATTAATGACCACCTCCTCAAAGGTCCTAACCTCCTAAATGACCTACCGGCAGTCCTCTTTCGATTTCGTCAACGCCGCATCGGTATGGCTGCCGGTATTCAAGAAATGTTCCACCAAGTCAGAATTCGTGATGAAGACGTAGACAGCCAGAGATTTCTCTGGCGGTGGGAGAGACGCGAAGGGCCAGCTGATACGTATGTCATGAAGGCCAAAATGCTCGGGAATTTCGAGAGGAATTCCCAGACGTTTGCGACGCCGTTTGCAAAAATTTTTACATGGACGACTTCATCATTTCGGAAGACATCGAAGAAAAAGCCATCAACATGATGAAAAACATGGTTGCAATTCAAAAAAGAGGTCGTCGATGGTACTCAGGGCCAGCTTTCCTGAAACAACTCCGTCATCTCTGGCCAAAGGAATCATCGACATCGATATCGAATACTGAGGACGAGATGCGAGCCACCTTTTCGGGAATTACTGCTGAGCCTTTGTTCGAGATACTACCTGATGTTCGAAGATTCTCGTCTTGGATGAAACTCATCCGAACCACCGCTTGGATCTGTCGCTATCTTTTAAATTTAAAAAGAAAAACTAAAATGATCTTACTTTACTACAGTGAACTTAGTGTTCAAGAGTTACTCGACGCTGAAAGACGATGGTGGCTCAAATTACAAAATGAATTCTTTGCTGAAGAAATCAAATTGCTCAAAATGAGTAAAACTATTCCAAATAGTAGCCGTATAAGGGCCCCTCTACCATTTCTAGACGAAGTTGGTGTATTGAGGGTCCGGGGGAGATTGGAATACGCCGATGACATTCAGTACAATGCCAAGTTTCCTGTCATACTAGACTCGAAACACACCTGGGTGAAACTGTTAGTTCAACACTACTACTTTCAATCACATCATCAAGGGATCGAGACAGTTGTGTGTAATCTTCGAGAGAAATACTGGCTCACATCGATTCGATCAGCGGCGAAATCAGTATTCCGATCCTGTCATCTTTGTATGCGGCGAAAAGTTACCCCCGTCTGCCCCCAGATGACTTCACTACCGCCTGAACGTTTGAGTTTAAGGCGTTTCAGAACACGGGAATAGACTACTTTGGTCCAATATTTGTCACTGCGGGACGACGGCGACAAAAGCGGTACGGCGTAATCTTTACGTGTCTTTCAATCCATGCTGTACACATTGAAGTTGCACACGACCTCTCTACCGATTGTGCCTTGATGGCTACTCGACGCTTTATTTCTCGACGTGGGTCACCCAGTAACATTTTTTCGGATAATGGTAGAAATTTCCGAGGAGCAGATTCAGAGTTATAGAACTTGTTAACGAAGATTGACAATAACAGATGCACCCGAGAGCTAGCGATAAAACGCATCAATTGGCACTTTATTCCCCCGGGGGCACCTCATATGGGGGGAGCTTGGGAACGATTAATTCGTTCTGTTAAAGTATCCCTATGTGCGGTTTTGAAGGAGACAATTCGGCACCACGAAATACGTGGCCGATGAACTATTACACAAATCTATCCTGGTCGTGATGGGCAAGTTCGAGTGGTCGACGTGAGGACTACTGATGGAACTTATCGTAGATCTGCGACTAAGATTGCAGAGTTAAATGTGATCAAAGATGAAGAGAAGTGACTTCCCTAAAGGGGGAGAATGTTAAATATTTAATGCCTTAGCTACTACAATGGTTAAATGTTCATATTGATCAAACTTAGACTAGCCTTCTGGTCCTTCGATTGACAACCTTTTGCTGCATGACATTGTAGTTATAGAAGGAAACAAAAAAATCTTTCGGCTCATGAAAATCCTATTTGGAAATTCCATGCTAAATTCTCAGAAATTAATGGTCATGAAATTTTCAAATCTCACATTTTTTATTGCTTGTCTTCATTTTTGAATGCAAACGTGTAAAAACTTAATGTACACTTGACGATGTTCATCTTTACAGCTACTGCTTGCAAAAGTGTGGGATTTGAAAATTTCATGAAAATAAATTTCTTAGAATTTAGCAAGGAAGTTTCCATAAGGATTTTTAAGTGCCAATGGGTCTCCCCATAGATGTTTTCTTCCAAAATTTGTCAAGGGTGTATACGATTGAGGACGCGTTATAGCAGCTCTACATCTGAATAGTTTAGATATTCTAGTGCCTTCGTTTCAGTTCCCATATAAGTGTGCTCATAATATGAAAAACATTATTAAAATCCGAGTCTGACTCATCGATTTTATCTTGAACAATGTATGCTCCGGTAAGTTTGTATCAGCTTTGGTAAAGGACGTAATTTGGAGTCGTTGAGTAGACCCTTGGTTCAGGTAAAATTTTGTTCAGATGTAACATGGTTGAGTTGGGGCTTGGTTGAGTTCTGCGTGGGTGAGTTAAGGTGGTTGAGTTTTGCGTTAAGCCACGAACGTCATGTATGCCACTTGTTCACTGCATTACCAAATCACAGCGTAAATTGATTGTCAACATTCTTGACCAGTCGTCGCTTTGATGTTGTTTTCCAATCCGATTGCCAGTTTATTAATCGACGATTTTTACAATGCTCAAACCATATACTTTAAAACTACAACTGCACTAAAACCAGCTAATGTAACAGCTGATGCATATAGTTTTCCCCCAATACCCTTCGCGTCTGCAACGTCGTCCCCAGCTCCACCGCAGTCCGCATCGTTTTCATCATTGCATCTGCAGAAGTACTTGCCAGCATCCGTAAAAAAGTCCGACACGGTTGGAAACGTCTCAGTGTCGTAGGAGAAAGAACCCTCCCATGGTTTACAGGCAGCATGTTCTATGCACTGTTTCGGCTTGCTGCCCTCTCCGTCAGTGCAGGGCCAGCCAATACGGATTTTACACATTTTGGCGTTTTTGTCATAGGCTGCGTTCCCATTACACTCGCATTTTTTCGAATTAGTATCGCATACCGAAATGTCGTAGCGACAAAGCTTTCCATTGTACTCCCGAAATTTAGACCTTGCAGTATTGACACTGGTTTGACTTTTGAGGAAGGTACTAAGCTCCTTGAGCATGTTGTCATTTTCTAGCACGTTACAGTCAGCTCCAGGCTGCAGAAGCTCCGCCATTGTACTTTTGAATATTTCCTCCTCCTCTTTTTCACCAGCATCATGTCTATCCATTCCAGGGAATCGCCAGTAAGACTCAGTTGTTGGAAGTACATCAGCGAACAGAATAACAATAGTTGCGAGAGCTGAAGTTGGTAACACCATTAACATATCGTCCAACTTGTCTTAATGCTCACAATTATCAGCTCGTCTCACGTTAAGCAATATATGGTTTGAACCGCTAATGTTTAAAACGGTGTATTGATGGATCGTTTGGAAGACATTTTGATTTTCGACAGAATTCTGCAAGGCATAAATCTAAGTCGATAGCCGGTACAGTACCGATATTCCGAAATCCGTAAAACAGCATAGGAGTTATGGACCGACGGTAATCTGCAATAATGTTGATATTTTTATTGACTACAGCTACAGGGTAGAGGGACTACTCAGAGGGAGTAAGGATTTTATTTTATTTATTCGTGGCTAGAGAGGCTGCATTGATCAGATATTAGGATTTAGATTATATTGAATTTTCAAAGTTCACAGACATTTGAATTTCGTTGTTACGTTACAAACAAAGCTGCGGGGGGTAGTAATTGGTAACTCTTAGTGAAACTGAGCGTACATATCATCCTGATTCATGCATGCGTTGTAGCTGTAGCGAACTCGATGTGAACACGGATCCTAGTTTTCCCGAAACTTACATTCGGAAAACTTATTTATGACATGACTTTTACTGCAATTACGATAAAACTTCAGGTTTTAAGTGGTTGAAACTGTTAGGAGGTACTGTCTGTTCATCTATGTACCCGATAACTCCAGAATTTTTGGATGGATATCAAACAAACCTCCTACGATCCCACAAATATTTGATCTTTGAAGTACTATCCCGTGTACCCAATCATCTAACACGCAGGCGCGGATACAGGTGGGGGGGCTATAGCCCCCCCCTTGGGTTCCAGAAAGTCCCAGATTTAGTACCCAAAACATCAAATTTTGTCAAAAATTCTCACAATTTTCTATTTGGCTTTCCCAACAAGCGTTGGCAAAGCCGTTTTCTATACGATTGCCTTCCGTCAGCTTTTCGACTCTGGATAGTGGTATTTTGTCCAAGTGAAATCTCGAGAGGGGGATCTTTTGCCTTACAGAAAGGAAGTCATTATATACTTCACCAATGCTTGTGTCTGAAACTCTTTTTGCATGGTTAGTTTGAAAAAACATGTCTGAACAACAAATTTACTCTTAAGGGTCATTCTTCACATGTTATTGGCGTACAGCGCTGACCGCTGACTCCTTCTGGCGCGCAGAGCGTGTCCATAAATATTACCTCTGACAAAGCAGGAGATAGAAACTCCAATTTGACCCTTCTGCAGGGTCACAAAGTTTTGGGCCAATAGTTGCAAAGAGGGGTGCCAACTGAAAAACCTCATCTTAAATCCGATAAGTATTTTCCAGTTTCGGATTTGGAGTGAGTTCTCATTACCAAAAATCATGCTTAATGGGGCCAAAATCTGCGCCAAAATTTTTGCCTCAGCACGTGAAGTTCAGATAGTGTGCAACATTACGTACATACATCAACTGAAGTGGGATTTTTTCGAAATTGAAAACGACTGGTTTTCTTATGGGGCTTAACACGGGATTTTTCAGTTCGCACGAACTCCCCGTTTGCATGATTTGACCTCAATTTTGGGATCCTCTAGCCGGATAAAATCTGAGTTTCGGCGCCTGATGTACTTATAAGCTTTGCGCTCTTTCAGGTGTCGGCGCAGTACGCCATTGACATCTGAAAAATAAGCCTTGTTAGAGGCTAATTTTTGTAAGTCTTCCGTGAAAGAATTAGTGACTGCAAAGTGATGACAGGCCATCCATCAGTAACTGTAAAAGTTACAGTTCCTGATTTAGTATACTAATAGTAATATTTAAAGCACGAAAATCCAGGTTTGGCTTAAAAAATTCTGCAAAACAAATTTCAGTCCCCAAGAAAGGGCGTTTACCCAAGAAATTACATGATAAACTGGGTCAGGCTTTTGCACTTTAGAATTTCGAGGAAGTACTTATTGCAGGGCATAGTGCGTCACGCCTCGTTAATACCCGACGATACGAGTGCTCATGAACTTGCTTGTAAATATCTTTTTGAATTCAAACTTTTATTTTCTATGTGCATTTGCGCTAAAATTTCCGCGCTCACGCGCGCGGAACAATGACTATTTTGGTTCATTTGGGTTCAAGCCCCTCCCTTCGCAAATTCCTGGATCCGCCTCTGCTAACACGTGGTACCCAAAGGTCCGTATGGAGGGTGCACCCTGTGCAAATTGAAATTTGCTCCTCGTGAGAATACGGCATAGAGCTTTTTCTTCATAGCAAAATGGCGAGGCTTGAGCATCATCGCGTCCGATTTATGACTCCCGCCAGAATGGTCAGAAAGCTGAAATGCAGCGTGGAATCGTAATTACCCGTTGACAGGATCATATACTGTACGAAAGTCGAAAGTCGGATGCCATGATGCTCAAGCCGGGGGTTCTTTAGTATCCGGCCTGCATCTTTTAATTAAGAACAGTAACCGGTCTGAGCCATGTAGTAGAAAAGCGGTAAGACCAAATCCAATAACCGGGCTGATTTTTAGAACGGGAACGGAGGAAAGATTGGCCCTTTGGGTAGGGGTGAAGTGCAGGGAGGGAAAGCGACCGGGTACTTTAACCGGCATACGTGTGCACAATCCAATCCTGTTAGACCGGATATTCCACATGGCCTATAAGCGGTCCGCACACATGCTGGAAACGGGATGCTGTTGAACACGTCAAATTATGGTTTTCATTAGCGGCTGTGGAAAGTAAGGTCGTTATACGGTGCGTTTGAGTTGCGAAGACAGTGCACACGGTTTACCTCCGTGGCACGAAACGACGGATAAGAGTGAGGTTGCGAGCCGCGGCCCGAAGGGCACGCAACTCCGGGCACCCACCCGAGGTCTTAGAGTATGTGAAGGAATCGAGCAGACGTAACTAATGCGTATAGCGTACTCATGTCATTGGCGAACATGAGAACACCCTGGTGGTAAATGATGAGCCCCAATACAAGGTTTCTCGCATGTTGGCTACAAGAGCGTATGATTGTTGTGGGTTGGTACCTTGCAATCGTATGCTTTTGGCCTGATGGTATGTCTCAATCGTATGTGTATTGTCAAATTAGAGAAGTTGACAAGCCTAGCATCACCTACTGGAGCAAATGAACTATGAAGCCAATGACATGATAACGATGAAGGAACGACTGGACTGCGCGACGCCTTCAGAGGTAAAGGAGAGCAATAACCAGTGTTTAGTATTCCGCCGGTGACAGAGAATTCATTCTTAGTATTGATTTTGAAATGCCGAAATCTAGAGCAGGTAGAGTTTGTACTCTGAGGAAATCACAAGATCAGCTTGAAACACGGGACGAATACCAATCCGTTCGCCAAACAACAATCCCAGAACATCAACGTGGGACGTAGATCCATGCTGAAGAAGTACTCTCGTGACGCTGAACCGCAGGCTGGATAATCCCGTTCTGTACATGTGAACGTAGGTGGGAGGAAAGTTCGGACGACAATAACTCCTGTGTCCAATCCTCCTAGGAAAGAGGTTCGGCAAATAGCTAGGAAAAGAACGAGCCATCCTCCTCCGGAAAGCACAAGAAGCGATGTGGAACTCAGCTCAGGTTAGTGGAAAAATTAACCTGACAAATGCCAAATTTAAAGGACCTGCGATTAGAATGTGCAAGATTTGATAAAACTTCACAAATATATTGTGTACGTCATTTTCAATAACAACGCACCAAAATTATTAACAAACGAATGGAAACTTACTTTTTAAATAAAGAAAGGTAATAATCGGTCCGTTAATCTAATTTCTGATAATAGCACCATTTCCCACCACACGCTCAATACAAATTCAGAAATCTCGACACGTTAACGAATAACTTATCCAATTCACAACATCACACCGCTATTCTGTTCACGACCGAAATAATAAAAACAGTAAAAATTACTTACAAATGAATGCCAAGTGAAATTCTTGCAGTTGCACATGTCCATCCCGTTCGCACAACTAACTCTCCAAATATGGCGATTCCACACATCGCATTACTCAGTCCTCGATGTATTCACCCCTGCTGACGACAAAACACGATACCAAAACGTTTTCATCCTCCAAGCTCCATATCATGCATACATTCCCACTCGTATCCGTATCTCACCCTTCCGCAATGATGCACAAGCAGCGTACTATATCCGCAGGCGAGGCCCACGCATTGATTTGTACGCACCTACCTACGTCGTACCCACCTTCATTATGTTATGTTGGCCTGACAGCTGAACTCCCTTCAATGCGTCCAGCTGCCAGCACAACAACAACCCGCACTGATAGCATTAATGTACATGTATATTTAGTGAAAAGCCATCGTTTGACCCTTCACCTAGCCTGCCCCTGACCTCAGAAAAATCACAAAAAATAATCACGAAACCGCAACGACTAGCCATTACCTCTGAACACAATTTAAAAATGTAAAAAAATATTTGTGACCCGTACCGTTAGACACATCCTTATATGGTCAGGCCTCGGTTTCTCTCCGTCTATCAACCCCCATACCATTTTTATTACCTGGTAATCGCAGGTAATAAGGGAAAAATGTGTTGCAATTGGTGCAACCGGGAAGTAAGGGGTGCGTACAGCAAAGTACCGAAATTGGAGTAATTCATATGTTATATGCCACAAAATGTTCCTCCCGATGGTGGTCATGCAACAGATCCGAAGGTACCCCACTGGATACGTCCAGCCCGTGTCAGGCCAAGAATTGACTATGAATTAAATTGGTGCCGATTATGCGAGATCCTAGGCCGAGGAGAGAAGCGGATCATAGAATGATGCCAAATGAAGAAATTTTTCACACAGGAACTGTGCAGTTTGTCGTGAGGAATGTCAACTACAATATAGAAAGCCAGGGGAAAGGAATCCGAGGTGGAGATGCCAGCGCAGGTACACATAGAATCAAATAAATACCGCAAACACTGTGTTCAGTGATTCCCAATTCGGTGTCGGGAACCTGATCCTGTACTTTTACATGTTCTCACATGGAATAACCGAGTATCACCACATAGAGAATGAATTGTCTCATGGATCCGAATTCTCGCGGCCTTCATCGGCGTCCATCCGGCAGTGGCTGTACTGTTGCTGCGAAATTTACTTCGTTGCAATCGACAAATTAATAAGGAAAAATCGCATTGGAGAAGAAGGCGTAGTAGTTGAAATTGACAAAACAAAACTTGAGAAGCCGAAATTTCATTCTCGTAACGCCTGTAGCAAGCCGAAATACAAATTTAATTGATCTGTAACTTGTGATTTGAGCAGAAAATGTAACATGATATAATATTCTGCAGGTTGGATCGTCGATGACCACTGGATACTGGGGATGATCGAAATCCGGGCTGGGTCCGATGGCATTCAGTGGCAAGGGGGTGAATTCCGGTTGGGTTCCCCAAAATCTGAGAGACGCTGCGACATTGATTCCCCTTATCAACAAACATGTGAAGAGAGGGCCAACAATCGTGACAGATGGTTGGGCGATACACGCGAAACTAGAAGATAACGGATTTCGACACTTCACAGTGGTCCATGAAGACGAATTTATAGATTCCAGAACACGCAGACGGTGAAGTCGAATCGGAGACACCTCAAACGCAGACTTTGCCGAGGGGGAATTCGGCAGGAAGGCCTAGATCTGTACGAATTCCTGTGGCGGAGAGAGGTGCTGATCCAGGAATTGGATCGATTTAAAGAATTCATTTCCGCCGCTGCAGCTAAATACGAGCGTGTTTCCGCAGAGGCGAGGTAAGAGGTGTGACCCGAATGGTATGAAAATATTGTTAACAATAATGAAGTTGCAGTGCAAGCAATACGAAGCAGACGTTGAACAACGCTCAGCCGGAAAAAGTGATTAGGCGTCTCTTAAATTGTAATGAATTAGAACCAGGTAAAAATAAATTGAAGTAATTTTTCTCCAATTCTAAGATTTTTTCATGCAATCGACACATTTTGGCCAACAAATAACTTTTGACGAATTTGAACGAATGTAGTTCATTCTATCTCAAACTCACACTAATAGCTTAGTATGTTTACCCTTACTTAGACCTACCAGCACCCGAGCTTTCATTGAGCGAATTTAAGGTTACATGCCGCCAGCATAAAACCCTTATAAAATCCACGATTCTGATGATTGGACCGTACAAATATCACCACTATATAAAAAGCCGGTATATGGGAAACCACTATATTCCGAATTATTTCCCATATAATTACATGCATTTTTGAGGGGACCGTTTGATGCCCACCACTCTAATTAATTACCACTATAAGCCAAACGGTTATAGCCCAACTCCACTGTAATCTTTTGAAGAGATGCATGACGGTGGTTTATGACTTGGATGACAATGGCCGTAGGTTCATGTCTTCCCAGTGGCTATCTTACCGCCAGCAGGTTATCCTCCGTGGTTTTCGTCAGTGCCTTTTTACGACGCGAGACTAGCTATTCTCGCTCGCGCAAGCGAATCCAGCTTGCTTTAATGCGACACCTCCAAACTAACAACCCCATCCGGTCTCTTCAACTTAACAGGAGGGTAAGCTTGTGTACATGAGG
>WJFA01004280.1:0-11010 GCA_009870155.1 Pseudobourletiella spinata | reverse complement strand
GTGTGTGTGTGTGTGTGTGTGTGTGTGTGTGTGTGTGTGTGTGTGTGTGTGTGTGTGTGTGTGTGTGTGTGTGTGTGTGTGTGTGTGTGTGTGTGTGTGTAAGTAGGCAGGAGTATGATTGAGCCCGGAGAGCACTCTGCACTGATTATTGGCCCTCATATTTCAAGAATGTGAGTCAGTCGAGGCTTGGTAATAGCCCACATATTATTATTATTACTATACCACTATGTGAAGAGCTCGTCGTCCCTGTAATGAGGGGGATTCATACTAACTGCCACGTAGTAAATTAGTAATGGTGAATTGACGCGGACGATGTAATAAGTACGTAGTAGCACTAGATGGATTTGAAAATATCTGTGGGGCTTACAAGGGGACTACATACAAAGCGGGGACGACCAAGTGCGTAATTGTGCGTTAATGCTGGCGGCAGGAGTGATGACTACTGCAGAGCCCGTAGCCGTCAGGTTAAAGCCCTCCTGGGCTCTTTTTGGTAGTAATCCCGGCCCGTTTCCCCCCGTCTCGTCTCACTGAGAGAGAGCGGAGCTACGGGGATGGGTATATAATGGGAGATTATAGCCGAGCAGCAGGTTTGACTGTGAAAAATAATTTTTCAAATTCCTCCTTCCTACCCTGTAGCAGCAGTACAAGCAGCAACAGCAGCAGAGTGAGGTAGAAGATGAGAAGTGGGAGGCTATAAACAAGATTCTGCAATGGTTGGACGGTCATGCACCAGCACTACACTACTGCCAGCGTGTACGAGTCTCAAAAGATTATCTGTAAATGGACTAGTCAACCAGTCGACTAGCAGTATCAAATCATTATTATTGTTGTTGCTCAGGAAATTGGTCTCGGGATTAGTGCTATTATAATCCGTATTAACCATGCCTCTCCTTATATCTGCACGGGACAGGGACATACTTGAGTGGGATAGAAGTGCCTCTCTATATATCGTTCCACTTGTTCGTTCCATCAGTTTTTCCTTCTGCGAAAATACGGTCAGGGCGCAAGGGTGCGAATACGTCGGTGAAGATGATGATGGTGACGGCGACGACGACGACAACAACAATATAACAAGGGGAATGAGCAAAAAACAGGGGGAAATTAACACCTGCATGAGTGCGTGCTGTTGGAAAATCTACTGGTGTGTGAATGTGTGTGTGTGTGTATGTGACCACGGCGTAATCAAAGTCCCAGCAGTAGCACCTTACTGCATTCCGAGCCGGTTAGTGTTGGCAAGGACGCTGTCGTTGCCGCCGCCACGTTGTACGTTGTACTCTCTGCTGTGTACACGCGGGGGGAATGGTGCAGTGAGAAACGGGAGTCGGTAGTTTACCCTTTGTAGTTGTAATAATGGGATGATCGGCATGTATTTTTCACGCTGATCATCACCGTCCTCCCCACCCCTCCGGATGTCGTTCGCACTCTTATTGGATTTTCCTAACGGTTAACAAGCTCCGATGGAGTCCTACTATGCTATAGCACTACCACAGTGCTATAACTGCGTACTCTTGCGTACGTCGTCATTGGCGCTTGATTTCCACTCGACTGTAACTCCATGCGGTATATTCCCTCGGTGGAGTTTATACCAGGGCATTCTGAGTCGTGAGCCGAGAGACTCCCAGGTACCCATTGGAAAAAGTAAGAAAAAGTTGATAATATAAGACCTTACTATAGTTAGGGAAGAGGGGAAATTGCACTGAAGTTTTCGTGGTAGTGATCCAACCACGCCTAAAAAGTCGCTTTTGGTAAATTATGATAATTTCTTTTTTTTCACTGCATGAACCTCTGTCTCGATCCATCTCTATCTTTCTTTCTCTCTCTCTCCCATTCCCAAAATGACAGTCACAGCTCATTTGTGACTCTCCCTTGTCTAAAACTCTATTGTGGGCAGGGGTGGGAGAGGGAGAGAGATGCTCAGATGATATTTTCCACTGCTAATTTCCCTTGGGTATCTGTTTTTTGTTTCGCAAAAAAAGAGCCTCACTGTCACTCCTATCTGCGCTCTCCTTGCATAAATCTCGGAAGCATGTGGACAGGGGAATGCAGAGGGCGGTATGACTGTGCGGGGAATGTGCGCGGAGGGATTATAATAATTATTATGTGAATGCGGTATAGGATTAAATTGGGGGAACAAGAGTGTGGGGATGAAGAAGATGAAGATGAGAAAGAAGAAGAACAAGAGGAGGAAGAAGAAGAGGACAAGTCACATATTTGAGAGTAGTGGAAAGAAGTATGGGACAAAGGATTAATTTGTGCATTAAGCACATGCCAGCCGACAGCATCAATTATTTTATTACTCCCAACTACTTCTTGTCATTAGTGACTTTTAGCCTGGTGGAGCGAAAAAATGAAGACATCTTCCAGATTTACCGGGTGATAGTGAGCGGATATGTACAGGCGGAAAGGCCTTGGCTATGCACATGTGTAGCCCTGTTGCCAGACGCACGCACACGGCCATGCTATAGACATTGAACTACAGAATTTCCACCAGACTCTAGTTGAGATGTGGAGTGAAGAGTGAGGAGGAGTATGTACTATTAGTACTAGTAGCACCTTGAATCCCTAGATTTTATTTTTGTGAACAAAACTTGGGGGTATATATGGATGGGCTTTTATTATGACAAACGTTTATGAACAGATCAAAACCTGTGTGTACGTGTGTATCCCATGTGACAATGAGTCTGGATGCTAAATTTAAATCGGCCACGATCACAGTAGTAGTAGTAGTGGCAGAAGCCTGTGCGTCGCTCCCTTTCCGTCAGCCTGTTTCTCAGTTAAGTATGTATGTTATTGCTGTGGGAATGAAAAGCTCTCATTCAATGTAAGACGGGGTAAGTTGATGATGCTGACGCAAATGCGTCGTCTTGAAGCAGAAGGAGAATGAGACGTGGTCTGATTGGAAGCCGGTTCAAGAAGTGTTGAGGATGATGTGGATCGGAGGCGAAGGAGGAAATTGGTAATCAGAAGTCGTAAAATCTCTTTGCTTTTCAACTTAAAATCTGTTTGATTTGAGTTTCTGACTGACTCAACATCAAGTAGTCTGTATAGCTCTTGGAAATCATCAGTTCCCTTCATTCAAATGTCTGTATAGCCCTGCAGTGCAGTAGTGGCTCGTCATCAGCTCCTTCTCCACTCGTGTTTCAGAGTAACCAGAGTTGGATGCCGTACTGTAAGATGATGGCAGGTATTGGGCTTAGATGACATGTTATGTTATTCTGGCCAGATAGTCTGGGTATTATGTAACACTTACAATGTACATGTATGTATGTACTGGTATGTATGTGCATGTAATGTGTATATATGAGTATAGGTATGTGCTTGCGTACACATGTGTGTCGTGTGGCAAGTATGAAAAGTCTGTACGGAAGGAATTATGTGTGTATCTTGTTCCAATTTTTGGGTGAGGTAAGATCATTTCCCTCGTGTGGTACAATGTCGTATACATCTCATGCTGTTTTTTATGTTGGAGGAACCTAATAATTATTCTGAGGCCGTGGAGAGTAGGAGGGCTGATTAACTGGCTTGGATTGGAGATACAATGTCGTAAGGTTAATCCCGTGCGGAGCAATGAAGTGGCGGTACAGAGAGGAGCATTGAGAGCCTAAAGGTGCCAATGAATCACTCAGTGTTAATCATAGGGGAAAAAGAGGATTTTATCCAGATGAATGATTCTACTGTGAGTCTCCGCACACTTACTCTTTCTTCTTCCAATCTCGCCCCGACCGGCACTCCCGAGATGAAGGAGTCACTGTAAATTAGCCGTAGCTTCACCTCATCCTCTAGTTCATCCCTACACTGAGTTGTAGCTTGTCACCCAATTCATCAGGTGGTGAATACCTCATCTCCGCCAGGTATTCCACTCTTATTCGACAGATAGATTCTTCTTCTCCTTCTCGTATGACCTCGAGCAGATTTTTCCCACTAGTTATCTCAATTCCAGTAGTAGTGTACGAAGGAGGCGCCCACTTGGTACTCTGCCATTTCATGCCGAATGTCCCCATGATGGTAGCTTTCAACTTGACATATGATTATTCTTGTAGCCGGAGGATCCCAACTGGATCTCCTTCGTCTTCTACTTCTTCTTCAACTTCTCGTTATTAGTCATAAAATGAAGTCATCTCGGTCGTCTGGAGTGCAACAACACACTACCAGTTTCTCAGGTTAAGAGTTACAAACGACATGATGGGAATTTACGAATATTCTTATTATGCTTGTGCGTGTTTGTGTATTTGCATGGAACACAAGGGAATAGAAACCGGATTTTATTGGTTTTTAGCCCGCGGAATAAAAATACAGATGGAGATCCAGAGTTTTTTTCGCAAAAGGGGAATCCAATCATTCTCCTCGAAGCACACACATTCTTATTAGCTCACAAGTATAAATAGGTCCTATAATAATGGATCCCCTCCCGTATTATTGTTACGATCCACTAAAGGAGGAAATAAATTATTTATATTATTATTATTATTATTTATACCTCGGAAATTACGTTGGATCTCCGCCTTCGTCATCATGGTAAAAGCCAGGAACTGTTCAATTTTAGCGGGAGCACGAGGGTCATAATTTTTCCAACAGGGTTGTAATGTTTTTTGACTGTAGTGCTCGTCGTGGAAGAGTAAACTTTAGGGGGTGATACAAAAGTTCACAGTCCCATATTCTTGAACGTTCCGCCCACTAGTTGCTTGTTGACACCACTGCTGAATCAGGCGTATGCGATGTTCCGCCTAAAGTCCCATTCTCTCGAGGCGAAAATTTAGGTTGTAGAAAGTTATTTGTAATGATTGGGCAATAAACGTTCCTGTTATATTCCAATCAAAAATTTCCGTACTAGCACACTTTACCCACGTATACAGCCACACATTACTCGGCGTCCCATTCAACAACACTTTGGCAAAATTATGCTATGGAACGTCGGTGCGGTGTTAGAAAGTTGACCGAAGAAGACAGAGCACAGCGTAGTGTAGGCCAAGTCTGTGCCAGGAAGTGAGGAACAATCTATAAAAAGTTAATACCCAAATAACAATAATTGCAGTAATATAATGTTGGGGATATACGGACGTGAAGTGAGGCTATATTATAGTGGAAGGTAAGCCCAGAGCATCCTGCTCATGATATGCCGAGGCTTCCTTCTGTTTTCTTAGTGTTTGCATCACGGCACCTGTTAAAAAAAGAAAACCGTCCTGCTCGTAAAACCTCCCGTTGNTCATGATATGCCGAGGCTTCCTTCTGTTTTCTTAGTGTTTGCATCACGGCACCTGTTAAAAAAAGAAAACCGTCCTGCTCGTAAAACCTCCCGTTGTAGACTTTTCACTCATAAGTGTCGTTATAAAGCTTTATAATTATTATGTTCACCGTCTCCATCCGCTGAATGCGGCGTAGCCGTTAAGCCTCACAGGTTTTAGGTTGCGGTACAAAAATCAACGAAAATTGAATATGACGTTGGTGGTAGCAAAGTCATAGTTGCTGTAGCTGTAGTGCTCCTTGCTGAACAAAGTCAACGGTGTGTTTATCGCGTCAGCGGCATGATTATGATGTATGGCAAAGAAAGTAGCTGCGGATGCCTGCACGGCTGGCTGATACAGGATTTTAGGGAATTTTTACAGGCTGGAAGGGATGAGTGCTTCGACGAGCCAAAAAATGCCATTAAGCGGTGCACTCTCAGTCATGTCCGGATCAGTCTAACGAATATACGGGTTTCACATCCCAAGTGTTTGGGAAAAGCTATTTTGCATTTTAGTGGCATGTGGAACGACAGGGGCTCTTCAAAGTGACTCAAACTCCGACGCGGCGTGGAAAAGAAAACGAAGTAAAATACTAGTAATAATAATACGATTGGATTTACTCTTGCTTTCGTTACACTTGGTTTCCCTCAGCAATAGCATCTCGTAAAAAACACATGATGCCTCGCCTTAAATCATCTATTTCTCCAACAACGCAACGTTCAGTAACACATGCAACCCCCCCTGTGGTCTAGTTAACGTGAAAAGGGTCCGGTATTCGTGACTGAATCATTACTATCTCTGAGGTTGCACGTTGCACCATTGTGCTTTTAATCGCTCTCAATTCCAGCCAGTTTTGTCCGTAGGTGGACGCAATAGATTCTACTCAAATGTCCTTGCGTCCAATTTGCTTAATCATTTAGCATGTAGTTATCTCATGAGGATCATAAGAGCGGCAGAGGCATAGTGTGAGCAGAAACTCATGAGCAAATTGAAGCAGAAGCGTGAGAAGTCCCATATAATGGGCTCTCCCGCTACATCTTCCTCTTATTATACACCATTAACGGGATGAGAGGGCTTTTAGTGTGTTAACTGATTTTGCTGACTGATTATGGTGATCTGGACGCGAGGGCTTTTGAAATCTTCCTCTGGTAATAATGGAGTGGAGATGTAAATTAGGACTGGAATTAATTAAGTCGGCACTGGCAAATACTTGGGTCATTAAGTCTTACCTTGGAAGACGGCCGAGTCCCATTTATTTTTGTCCACTTTTTCCCCTCACCCGTCCTGTCACATTCTTGCAGGCATGAGGGGTCCACAGCGTAAATATTTTGTGCGTGCGTTCGAAGCCACAGGGAAAAAGATCCGCATTTGGTCTCCTCCTTTTGCTGCAGTAGTAGCTGACGTGATGATCTGACGCTGGTCTGGTCCTACCTGCTGCTAATGTGTGACGCGATATAATCTCACTGTGGTAGTGTTTGGCATGGTGAGTGGATGGGGCCGCAATTATATGACCTTAGATACTCTGTGCGAATTTGCTGTTCGTGGTTATGGCTCCTTATGTGCGTCCGCTGTGTTGCAACAGCGATATTCTAAATATTCTATATAACTATAGGGGCTATTATTGTGGTTTTGAGCAAAACCAAGGGGAGAGAGGTAGGGCCACCAACCCTTCCACTCACTTGTCCATACGCTTGCGTTTGTAATGGATGGGTAGTCACCCTGTGTAAAGCAGAAGGACCTTTGCACTGTGGTGCGGAAAGTGAAGGCACCTTACAGTTTCTTTTTTAGGCCCTCCTCCACGTATTCGCAAGACAAGAGAGGAACCATAGGAATGATAATAATAATAATAATAACAGCAACAACAACAGGGACAACAACGTCATCACTTTGAAGTCAAAGGTAAAAAGAAATTGAAAAGATGTAATGACTGTAGTGTGCATACGTGTGGCCATTCATAAGTATTGGATTTAAACTTTTTTTGCATGCGTCTCATGAGTTGCTTATGAATCACGACTGAATGTGATGATGACCATGAGTGGTTAACTGTATGCATGTACTTGCGTCCGTGCCGACCCGCTAAGAACGTGTGAGTTAGCTCCTCACTCTGAGGTTAAGTTTGGCTTTGAAGAACAGGACCAGCCCGTCCCAGTTGTGGAGATCAAGTGTTAAGATTATTATTTGCACGGGTGGGATGTCATAGGACGTATGACCATACTTGTATTACAAGAGCAGGTGTGCGAAGAATGGATAACCAACAACACACTGTGGTTACTTTTGATTTCTACACGACTTATAGAGAGCTGTAGTACGCTGAAATCGAGAGCAAATACTTGAGAAGGGTTCGTTCGTTGTCATGGTTGGCATAGACGGCCTGAGGCTCCATTCTCCACACTTGCTCTGCTGATGCTGATCTTCCATTCCTAGACAGAGATCTGTTACCATCACATCATCACCATCATTACATGTCTTATCTCCCCGTCTCATTCTCCTGTTCCGCCCATTTTGGCTCGTTGTGTGGAGTCAAGTGTGCGGAGGAGCAGTTGTGTGTGGGGATGAAATGATGTCGGGGCAGAGTGTATATGAATCTTTTATTGGATGTGAGTGGCTCCGGTACTGGACCGGACTAATAATTTCCGTTCCACTATTATTAATTTGGCACGGGTGAGCGAAGCTCACTGCCGTTCACTTGTCACTATATAAATTATTATGGATGAGATGTCTGCATGGCTATGGGATGGGAATATGTTTGGTGGAAATGGTGTAGTGTGTGAGTAGAGACCTTGATTCTGGGGCTCTGGTTAGGATGTTTGTGTGTGTGTGTGTATTATTGTGAGGAGGGAGCGGAGCCCTTGCTCCTTATGAACTGATAAAGTTCCATTGTTTTCATCGAGTGGAACGATGCCCATGCAAAATCCTGAAGGATTTTCGCTCTTGCTCCTCCTGCTGGTGAGAGAGAGTCCAAGGCTGTGCCATTTCTTTTTCCCCCTTGCAAAATTTGAGAGCGTCGGCTGGTACTACTATGCACTCGCCTATAGAGTGCATACCATTGTAGGGAGAGGTAATGCGTCTGGTGTAATATGTAGATACTTTAGGGTTGGACTACAAAAGGGTTAGTCTCTGACATACTATCCATTCGCTTAACATTTTTCCCTTACGTCCTCATGGCAATAGGTACGGACTGAATGACTGCACCAAGGTAGTTAGTAGGCAGGATCAGATGTAATGGATGGTAAATTCTTGCTTCCTGTGTGGAGGAGGTTGTGAATATGTGTGCCTGTGCGTCTACCTATATCTTGCAGGCTTGTCGATGTATCAAAAACAAAGTCTGCGCTGGAGAGGATCCAACTTGAGACATATAACAATGGATGTGGGTCCTGTATTAAAATTTCCTTACTCGTCCTTAAATACAGCAGCTGGTTTAGTGATTTAGTGCGGCGGCGGTATGTATGTGTGTGTCTAAGTGTGTGCTATCTTTACGCCGTAGCATCTGTTCCCCAATAATTCACAATAGCATACATTGACTATAGAATTAATATTGTCACTGAGACAAGAGAGGCGGAGAGACTCTGTTCATAAATAATAATTGCCCAGGACCCAAAGACACAGTTTCCAGTTCTTTGCATGCATGTGATACATGATTTTCGTTGTCTCGCGGCAAAAGAGAGGACTGTCGCCGTGTAGGAGAAGAATCTAGAGCGTCACAATAGAATTTGCAACGCCCGAATTCCCACGTGTGTCCTCTCCCCAACCGCATCTCGTTCCTGGGGATGGAGCTAATCTTGAAGGATCTGTGAAAGATGGGCCTCGATTTTCCTGACAGGAACTGACTGACTGACTGTGAGGAGAAACACACAGATGCACGCGGTGGGCCCTCAAAATTGAACATTCGTTCACGCAGTCAAGGAATAGCCAGTTAGTAATGCATTGCACAGTTTTTACTTGTCAGTCCTAACAATTTCTCTGTTCCTTAGTATAGTACCCTCTGGGAGTGAATAGTCATTGGAACGATTCGCCATGAGCACATAGAGAAAAGCCTATAAATGTATTTGCAGAGGCTTGAGGGAATGAGTTTTGATGCAATCTTTACCATGGTTGTACGCCGTTTAAAAGGAGGCATTCTTCCTCTTGGCCCATTCTGCTCGACTTGTTTTTTGCATGGTAGTAAGCCGCATGCCGTGGATTTTTACAGTCTTTGTATTTATCATTAGGCTGAGAAGTAGACTCTTTTGCTCACGTTGTTGTTGTTGATGTTGTTGCTGCTGCTGCTGCTGTTGTTAAATGGGAAATGTATTAATAACTTGCCGTGAAGAAATTTCACTGATGGCGGTCCGCGTCCCTTTTTCTTCCTTACTATATCATGAGACAGCGCCCGCCTTTCCCCCTTCAAAATAAGTGCACATACACACACATATAGCATCATCATCGGTGAAGATAATGAGAATGAGAGTGAGACTCTACGGTAGCATTGTAGGCGGGCCAGTGACTGGATTCTCTCCGTGTATGTCTTGACTATTGTATGTAATCACACTGTTGCTGTTTTCAATTTTAAATCCCTATTGTTTGGGATGACGGCCGAGTCGTAGGCGAAGACACCATGATTGCAGCAGCGCGACTACCAACCACCGCCACCGTCGTTGCTCCTGTCATTATAATCCTCTGTAGAAATTGAGATTTGTTTTTTTCCCTTTATGCATCCCCAATCATCATTAAGTGACTACAATGGACCACCATTAGCTATTCAGGATGATTATCTTCCATGTGCAAACTCACTGTATTTTCGTGCTTGATTGTGCACACGGAGGGTATCTAACTTTATGCATTGCGTGTGACAGCAGACAGGGCTTAGAAATTTAGCAGAGGGAAGATGGTCCGGTGATGATGATGATGACGAAGATGATCATGATGATGCGCCTGGACAAATGAACTCACATTGTACAGCGGAGTGCGGGCTACAGGAAAATTGGTGTACAGTGCTATGTATAGGGAACAAGGAGGGATCTGTTGGTAGAGTAAATAATATAAGTAATATAATGGCATAAAGCTGTCATATGTGCAGAGCCCTGGGGCAGGGTCCAATGAAATTCAGTAACTCGCCGTAGTGTGCTGTAATGATGCTAATAGCAGTAACATTGTTTCCCTAGTGATCCCTCCACTCACTTTCATTCCGTAGCTGACCCCATCGGGGCCGTGGCTATGCATTTATTCCATCTTTTACTTTACACTGTGTTGAATCTTTGTGTACGACAGGGTGTGGCCTTACAGTTTGTAAGTTGGTTGGTTGGATCGCTGAAGATTTATTTGCTCAAGCAAGTTTCCAATGTCAGATGATAGCATGTGGTTTTACCCATTGAAAAAATTAGTCAAGTCAACTATCAATTTTTCAGCGATATACTCCCACGCTATATCTTGGTGTTACTATTTCCTGCTACACCTTTCGCTGAGACCCACCCATGAGATTTCAATAGATCCATGCTGTCTTCATAAATTCAAAAGGGAAAGTGAGGGGAAATGAGAGATATTGTTTTAAAAATTGAGAGAATGTGTGAAGTTTTTCTGTAGATATGCAACAATCTTTTATGGTATTGACTTTTAGTCATTTTACTAGTTGTTGTATGAGATGATCAGTAATGTTTGGATCCAATGTTTGGGGAATGCCGAAAGACACAGGTCTGCGCCTCCGGTTTGATTCACTCACTGTGGGATTTTCAATTACCTCCTTGGAAATCCAAAGTTTGTGTATAGTTACTTTCCGCAGTACAGTTTACAACGAGCAAGAGAACAAGGAAAA
>WJFA01004279.1:0-11012 GCA_009870155.1 Pseudobourletiella spinata | reverse complement strand
TTACACATACCGCATGTCACTGTCACATACTTTAATAGCAAAATTCAACAAAGATACACAATCTCAAAAATTCCATTCATTATCGTCAAACAACAAAATACAGAATGCTTGTTGCTTGAACAGGGGCAATAATTATAGCAGTAGTAATAATAATAATAATAATCTTTAAGTATATACATACATACAAACAGAAAACTACAAATGCGAAACAGTACTGCTAACTTCGTGAACCATTTCCTCTGCAATAGTTTTCTTCCGCTGCTTACGAGGGACACGGGAGTGATAGAAATCAACAGGATTGTCCAGAATCCGTCCCACTTGGAAATGCCTAGGTCGGGTGGCTAAACTATTTCTCTTATAAAATCGTTTAGTATCTAAGGCCGAGCGGAGCTGCAGGGCTTCGATATCCTGCTTTCGTTCCTGAGTCATCTCAGCCCGGGGTAGATCGAACCAACCTGGCCCTTTCGTCCTATCCCGCTCCTCCCGCCTCAATTTCTTTAACTTCCGCTTCCCCAAATGTTCTGACGGCTCAATAGGACCTAAACAATGTATTAAAGACAATTTGGAGGATTCTAAATTAACACTAGCGGAGCTCGAGGCTGCAATGGAGTCCGGCGAGAAGGAGGACACGTTGTTACTGCTGTTGCTAGCTTTTCTTCGGCCGGAATTTTTTTCTGATCCCGCCAAGCTTGTCCCCCACCTTCTATCACTGCTGCAGTCAAAGTTAAACTTCTTAAGTTGCCGGGCCTCTGGAGAACCTGTATGACGGGGAAAATAAACACTGTCATTAATCCCTTTCAACTCCTGCGGCCACCGGAGCCACTAAACCCAATCGAAATATGACTACAGCTTTTTAACAATATTATATATGTGGTATGTGCTAGAAAGCTTACTCTCAAGGAGCTCCGTCAATGTAATAGGCTTATCGCCGAAAAATCGCCATAATTCTTGAGTCTTCTGAGATTCCTCAGCCTTCGCAGAGTCCACCATCACTAATGATGACCCCGACATGTCTCACGGCTCTGATAATTAAACAAAAAAAAATACCACCTATGAGTCAAGTATTCTCAATGATCCCACTCACTCAAAACTCCATCATAAATCAACTGTACACATAATGCTAAACCCCATTCAAAAATGACTGACTGACTGACTCTTAAAAGCGTCCCAAATTCCCTCATTCTCCACTTACTGATCTTCGTTAGTATTATGCACTACTACCTCCTCCCAGCACTCACACGTCCCCCACTTGCCAACTCTTCTACCAGGTGTAAACACAGTAGAAGGCTAACGGGACGAGTATCAGAGTCCGCTTGTGCTCTCATTCCCATTCTCCACCCACAAGCTTTAAATAGACGGCCCGCGTCTAAAACTCCTCTCTGCTCCTTCTTCACACATCCACACCAATAAACCCATTAGCGTTTTGAGCCAGTACTGGTATATGGATACCCCCACGTTCCAACATATACATATCGAATGTGTGTATTCTTTAAATGTATGCGTCAAACTATCTCCCATGCTGACCACGGGAGCTTTCACAACAACCTATGCAACCACCCCACAGTTCACCTTTCTACCCTATTAGAAGAAGACGAAGAATACTAATACTATTCCTATTACTACTAATAATAATAACATTGACATTCCACGCCCAAAATTACCCTCATTAGTATAATTAACCGCAAGCCGTACTCGTAGGCGTTGTCCTCCAGCATTACTATGACACTCCGACAATCCACCCACTTCATCCCCATTTATTTCTCTTCCATCCAACACACCGGTCATCTCCTCAAGCCAATCATGATACTGCACCGAACAACTGCACAGAGAGAATTTGAATCGGGCCATAATGTGGTTCCAATGAAACCAGACACCGAAACCTCAAACGAAAAAATCAGGGAGTGAGAGAGTGCTTCACAATGATAGTTTTCATCAAATACTTTAGCCTTGATTCCGAACCCGCCTATCAAACAGTTTACACACACACACACACACACAGTGGGGCCACAAGCCAAATCGCCTGCTCCCTGTGTTACGATAAGCCTTCTAAAATACACATCTGAACACTCTGCGACGTTTATTTGTGTATGAGCTCAGCTCCAGCTAACCACTTGACAGCTCTTCCCGATCACATAATCTGCAAATACAGACACACACACACACGCACACAAACACACACACATGCGGTACGAGTCAATGACGCTAGCCAACCATAAAAATAACAACTGTCTTCCTCATGCAATCTCATTTACCCACCGTTCCGGCTAATCGGTTTTCCATGACACAGCGGAAGTGACAGTGCCTGTAATAGTGGCTATTCTTACACTTTTATAATAATAGGGGAATAGTAGTGTTATATCCGGCGGGAGGAGGTAGAGAGAAGAGAGAACCCATCAAAGATCACACTGATCAAGTATGCGCAAAATAATGACAACTCACTGTCCACCAGACCAAATTATATCCTTGCCCACATGTACGCCCGTGTCATGCTTCATGAGACATACAGTTCTACCTGCCTCATGCTCCATCCAGCACTATTTCCTGGTCAAGGGAACTCACACTCTCAATGCCCAACACCACTGCGACTCAAATCCACTCAAAAAATAGTTACCGAACCAGGATCAATGCGAGATTATTTACCTAGACTTTAGAGTTTAGCTTTTGGCCGGGCTTTCCCCGCGGACTACTACCAACTACCACCACTCGGGATAACTTCTCAAACCGCAAAAAAAAACCAATGACTCTTCCGAAAGGGCGAAAAATCTGAGAGGACGAGAGGCTCCACCACTACCGTGAACCTCATTTATTACCGTGAGAAGAAGGAACTGTGAGTCGGCAACTCCATGTCAGGATCGGTTCATCTGGTATGTAAAGGCCGGAACGGCCGGGCTCACCCGCGTCATGATGATATCGAGTCACACTCTATCCCTCTCTAGCCACATGTTTTCCCAACTATAAATAATCATGGCTAACGATAAATTCATGATGATTCTCCACAGCACTTTGCTCCCGATATATGAGAGAGAGAGAGAGAGAGAGAGAGAGAGTTCAAACGACGACGACGACGACGTTGGCGATGGCACACGACAGGCCTGACTACTGCCACTTTCCGTTATCATCACCCACTGAATGTCGTCGTCGTCGTAGTCACCATCACCATCATCAGTCCCAGCCACTGTACACACATACACAGTCCTCCCGCAGCAAGGGGTAATCGTAACGGTGGTGTAAATTTAACCATGTGACAATTCCCAAAAAAAACTGCTGATAGGGCAAGAGAAGGAGCAGGAAACTATCGCTGTATCATCATCACGACGACCGTGTACTCCATGCCATCCTACACTCTCCTCCGAAACACTGTTACCCAAAGGCTAATAACATCCCCCCTAAACTCCCATCTCACTGCCGACGACGTCGCGGGAAGACCAGAAGCGCATTCCTCTGCGTACAAATTACAAGCCATATTATAGGCTACGGATATGTCTCTTCATGACAACAGTTAATTCCCGCTACCTCTTTTAGCCCTTCTTTTCCCCAGGGTTGACAGCCTCCCTCTTCTTCTCACAGCGGTCAACCGGACAATCGGAGGGCACACGTACAGAGAGACAGAGAATACGGATTGGCGAGAGTATCACAAGCCTCCTCAAACAAGGCTGCTCCTATAGACCGAAGGCGAAGAGGTAGGAGAACCTATTAGGATCATCCACTGCACACACATACAGGCACAAACACACACACACACACACGAATACATTCGCTCCTCCACGGAACACACTAGGCAGTGGAATGGACTTGAGTCATTTTCAGCTTCAGATTATTAACTCTGACTCGTGACAGTGCATACGAAATGCCAAAAAAGGGGAAGATTTCAATGATATTGTTGGGTAAAAATTGGAAAACGTGGGGAGACTTCGTTGCGGAGGAGGAGGTGGAGGCGGGGGAGAAGAGAGCGGCACTGTGTACAGAGGCATATGGCCTTCAAATGCTCAAGAACCGGCAGGCAGGAGGCACAAGCCACAGACCCAGCCATCATCACATACACACACAAGGGAACACACGGATGGACTCGCGAGAGCAATGACTGCATGATGATATGATATCCGACTTTACTTATGGATGTGTTCCGCATTTCTGCACACACACACACACACCCCCCTGTTAACTGTCTGACTGACTAGCGATAGATGGACTACGTGAGTGTGTATGTGCGTGTGTGTGTGCGTTCGTGAACAAAGAGGAAAACAGGACCGAGGGTCCAATATACCGTAAACTCCCAGCGTGAATATTGTTGAGGGAAGTCACCTCGCTTAACACCACATATACTAACAAAACACGCCGAGTGGCGTGGCCCTACTGACAACTGCAGGTGTTATTTCCCAATGTCACACATACACACACTTATTCATCATCATCTCTAACATGATCATGATCTCATGCCTACGAAAGATAACAATAACACGGCTAAGGGCAAAAAAGAGTCAATTTCATCATATGAGGACCCGATCGTTTCAACATTGGATCTCCAATTGTATGGGGCGATCTTCAGCGTTCAAGATTATTATGGATTGTAACTGGAAGTGGCCACTACTGCGGCGGGGCTGACAAGAGCGTTTAAATACACCACACAAAAATGGACACACACACATACACGCACCAACTAACCAATGAAACAGATCCACATTGTGGTAATCGCACGATGCTCACGTTTGTGAGGGTTATAATTAATGAGGTCTCGAGGGTGATGACTACTGGAAGTGCAAACCATTATAATGGGCATACATGCGTGATAAAAGGGGCAAAAAGCCGATGGAGTCAATGGGTATAATAATAACAGCCCTTTGTACGAATTTTTTCCAAGGCATGTTTCACACTCTCAATTTACTATGTAGATACTACTACCACCATCGGCTCCATCGCCACCTCGACTGCCTCTGCTTCACAGATATGGGAACGAGGGGGACGGCTGAAAACAGCTTCTTCAAATGGTGATAACGAGTGTAGTGATGGCTCTCTGATCGTAATGATCACGATGAACTTGTAATCCGAACTCCAATGACTGTTGTAAAGTACTTTGTGTGTGCGTGTACATATATATATATATGTATGTGATTGTATGTGTGAGTCAGTGCTTGCGTGTACGACTATCAAACAGTATATCTGTCGGATGCAAATCCACCCGCACTAAAACCATATGCATTTTCCCACGTACAGAACTGGTCTGTACTGACGGATAAACTCTTAATATTTTCTTGAGGAGGACTACTAAAAATAACAAGAAATGTCACCTGCACTTCAGGGTGGGGGAACAAGAGATCCGATTTTCCGTGTCTCCACGCTTCTGATACCCGTGCAGAAAGGACAAGATGAGATATGGTTCCACGAGAGCAGAATATCACCGGGAGGATGACAGTGGCTGTGGGGTTCTTGGAATGGAACTGGAAACTGTAATCTCCTATTAGCTTTCCTGAACTCCCGATCCCTGATAATTATTGCTGATGAAGACAGTTCTAGATCTGACGACGCTGATACAGTCCCACGTCACTCTCACGTCTTCTTCCCATCCACATTCCACAAGTTGGGAAGACAAACTAATACAAGGCATTCACCATACACATACACACAAATACACGTTCGGGCAGACACACGACTAAACTCTCCCAGAGGAGATGATGATGCTGGTTCAAGATTCGGCAGAAGAGAACTGAATCCTTCAAATGGGTTATACAAACTTGAGGAGCAGCAGAATGGTAGGGCGCTGACTGTGAGAGGGGGGATCGCTCGTTGAAAACTAGCGGTGACGGTCAGTGACACCACGTTTTATTCATTCAGCAAGAGAACGGCGAGCACTAAAGCTCATGCTTCACGCTAGCTCCGTATTTATTATCTAATCGTAACGTGACTTGAGGAAGCAGCGGAAGATGCAACTCGTGCGAAAGTGCAACTATAAGTAAATGAGTGTGATGCTCATGATGATGATGATGATGATGGGGAAAGAAACAAACTTTTGCCTTGAGAGGTAACGCGGTTCAGGAGACTCACTCACAGAGTGTAATTTCTATACGGGTATGTGTATCGCCGAGGAGTCGAGCTAGAGCTACGCGGCAGCGTACTGTACAGTGCCGTAGTGCTGCTGCTGCTACTACTACTACTATCATCATCATTCACCGTATTATGTGGAGATGCCATGCCGGGGTGAATAGAACTGGTGCAAGGGTAAAGCCCTTTCTTTACTCTCCCTGGGGTTCAGCGTCACTTGGAAGAAGTACGTGTGCACATGTGTGTGTGTGTGTTTGTGCGTGCGTGTGCCTATAGGTTTGTACGTACGTTCTAATCCTCGATTGATCCTCAAGGGTTTTTTCCTCCAACTGCGGTGTCATTGATACCTCATATTTTACCGACATACCGTAAGAAAGCCAATCATCCGCCCAAAAGTTTCACTTTACTGGTCCTAGACGTTTCCCAATAATTTCTGGCGTGTAGCGGTGAAGTGGGAATTAGCATAAGCTATTAGAACTTTCCGATTTAAGTACTATATACGTCACTGTCATTAAGATAATAATAATAACAATAAAAATTTACAATCTTCAATACTTCAAAGAGCCACACGCAAAAAGGAGCATCCTTGCCCAAAACTTCTCAACATAGCTGTATATAGTCATGCTGGGAAAGTTGAGACGGGCCAAGACTTCCAGTACGAGCATAATGAAATTTGGGCATCATAGCCAAGATACACTCTACGCTCGCCATCAAATCATGTCTCATGATCCAGGACTGCAGCATGTATGACAGATGCATTTCGGAATCCGGATCACCCACAGCAATCCCTTTTTTTGCAGTTTACAGGTACTGAATCTTAGGGTGGATGAGCAGGACGCCGAACACAATGATTCTAATGGACTACGGGTGAGACTGAGACTCATGCGTTCCCCTCGTAATCCCTGGACTCTGTTTACGAGTGGGACTTTAGGTGATACGAAACTCGTAAGGTTCTGACACCAGTTAATACACTGGAGAGTAATGCGTACTGGAACTATCTGTAACGGAGGTTCATCATAAGTGAGCTTTTAGGGGTAACCTGAAGGCACACTGTGGAACATCTACGGATTTCACATTACAACCTGCTTGGGCCCTCGTGACCACATACCTCCTTCAGTCGCACAATTTCTGAGCGAGGGATTACTCACACCGAGCGGATTTCATTGACCTTTACTACAACGTCGCTGCCTACAATACCTTGCGAGACGCTATATGGACTGAACAACAAGTGCCAAGATAACAATTAAGAAATGCTGCTGCAACTCAGCGAAGGCGAAAACAGATCATTTACCTCCGAACCACAAAGGGATTAGGAGTGTTCTACGTGAGTGAAGCCAGTGTGTATTTGGACAGACTATTTATCGTCGTTTGCCCATGACCTCTGAATGCATTCCCCTTTAAAGTGTCACCATCTGCCTATGTATGAACAATATTTAAGAAATCCTCCGTGATAAACTCATTAGAGAACAAAGGCAAATATCTGGAAAACATTTTATGCCTGTCGGTAACGAATGAATTAGGTTACCAGCGAGGTGAAGAGCGCGAAAGCTTTAGTTTCAGTTCACACGGACCAAAACCCGTAACCCGGAATCAGTTTGGCGCAAAAGTTTGCTGTGCATTCACAAAAAACGCGGACGCCCCCGTCCCCAGCTTAAAGAGAAACTAGTGCAAGAAGCACACGGCGTACATGATATTCCACTTCCATAATGCTGAAACACCTCCCAATAAATCATTTTTTGCACGCTCTTGATCGGTTCAAATTAACTGATTTTAAATGTACGTTTCGCGGTGGGGCCCATTGAATTAAAACAACGAAATAGTTGCTGCTATGCTATGTCCGAAGCCGTTCGGCCGTGTGTAGGGTCACTTCAGTTAATCTATGACAGTTACAAAGTAAAAATATATTACCTGGTCGTATGGTTGTCTTATACTCCTGAGTTGTTGGGCGATTGTATAGATATTTTGAAATAGTTTGCTAATTTCTAGATTCTAAGAGGTCTTTTCCAACAATTTATTCGCTACTAATAGCAACAGAAGTGCACGGCCGCACATCCACGTTGCTCTTGCCTTCAACTTCTTACTCCTGCCCCTGCTCCCTGCCTATACTTAAGAATTCACGGTTGCCGCGCTTAAATGCAATAGCTGGGGCATGTTTTAGCTCCATGGGACATAGAACCCCCACAGCCTTAAGCTGTGTGCTGATATTAAAATGTTCCATGTAACGTAACGTAAAGGTATCAATTGAGTCTGCTGCGAATTAAAGCCATCTCATCTTATTACCATCATTTTTATTATATTGTGTAGCATTATATCATCTTGCTTTATCACTCTCATGAAGTGGTAACAGGGATATTATTTCCAAAAAAATCACAAACACATGGACGTACAAAGACATCAATCATCTTTTATAAAATGACATTCATACAACAAAAAATATTTTCTTTCGAACTCTTTTGAAATAAAACTATTAGCCGCATTAGAAACTGTACGACAATAAAAAAACGTAAAAAATGCACAGTTGAATAGTGCATGTAGAGTCAACCATTTCTACGACATAATCTTGCATGAAATCTATACGGCGTTAATTAAGTCAGTGAAAATTATTTGCTTTCGTAAGCTTCGCTAGTTGAAGTTAGTTTAGAGTACTCAAAGACAAACCTACGAAAAGGGATACTGATGTCGATTACTTTTGGCTGGCAAAACCTTGAAAGCACATATGAATCAGAATTAAAATTTCGTACGATAGTGATGTTGTGAACGTGAAGTCACCAAGCCACCGCATCGACGAGGGGACAAGGAGAGTTTTAAAAAATAAGTCATACAACACAATCTTTTGTTATACCTAAGGTATAAACCACATACACTTCCAAGGGTCGGTAGCATATAACCAGAAAATTCCAGTAAAACAGGAAAGTTAAAAACAAGTTTAGCGACAGCAACCTCATTAAATAGAATCATCTACTGAATACTCCGATGCAGCAACGAAACTAAGTAAATAACAAAAAAAAGAGTAAACAAGAATTATTACAATGTACGATAAATTCCATGATGTAAATTGCACTTTCTTCGGCAGCCATCAAAATTATTAGTCACCATGTGAATATCTAAGGTCGCCACTAAACTGTACCTATACGATCTTCCTCGAATTATCTGCAAGCGCTTAACAACAACTGAAGATAAAATCTACAACACAACAACAACTGCTGCATAGCTCAAATCAAGACTCATTTAACTCTATTGTTTACAATTCCACCATTGCTCAGACCCCTCAATATATATGCATACATACATTTATTATTGTTGCAGATCACACTAACATGAGACTAAAACTGACTAAAGCTACAATCGCTTACGTGTGGGATACTTTATATTAGGCTATGCGTAGCGATCAGAAAGAGAGCCACTCCAAATTTCACCAAAAACTATACGCTTCATTATAAACAACAATTATAAAAATTATTGTTTTCATATCACTCATTCTTCCAAGGTATTGCGAGCAGAAAGTGTTGACTTAGCGCGTCAAATCAAATAGTGTTTTCTGAATTTCATGCGAAACGTCTTGAGGATTAGGGAGATCTTCAAGAACCCACGAGTTGTCGGTGTTTTCTAATTTTTCACGACATATTGGACATGTCTTGTGATCCACATTCCTATATATGCATAGACGAAATGAATAATGAATGTCACATTACATAAATTGTAATTACCCATTCATGTTTCTGCAAGAAAATTCCATCTTTACGACATGACTAATATCATTACCATTGTTCAATACATGCCAAGCAGTAACTGTGTGCACACGGTAGGCTAACTTCCGGTTTATTCTCCATGCATATGCAGCATTCGTCAGAGTTAGTGGAACAGTCATCATCCTTCCCACTACTGCTACTCCCGGCGTGATCCAGGATCACTGATGCATCCATAGGAAACTGGGTAACCTGCTCTTGATCGCGTTCAGGCTCCCCAAGGTCATCATGTTTACTCGATTCCACTGAATCTTTCTGATAGCTCCCTGTAACTTGTGTTACATTTCTCTGGCCTGCGCTCAGATGCAATTGCATGGTGTTATAAACCTGGATAGTAAAACAATAGAACCTGTAGCACCAGCTCATTCAACATTTTTAAGTTAACAACCTTACATGATAAAAAGATTCGGAGGTTAGGATGATATAACATTTGTATTCATTAATTTAATACCTGTAGAAATTGCTTCAGGTTTAGCTCTCGAGACTTCTCCATATTCTGTGTCACTGGATCTAACTTGATACATTTTATGCGAACAGTTCCCTTCCACAGAACAGTCGTGTCAGTACCTGGTTTCACTTCGAACATGAGCTGTTTCCCATTGCAGTCAATATACTTGCTGGACCTAAAATAGATATTTTTCAGAAACCATTCTTGATCGCTTCATAATTCAGATGAGTACATGACAAAGAAATTCACACACTTACAAGACGTTAAGCTCCGCGATTTTATTATGTAGATCATCGTAATTCAGCAAAGTTAGCTGTCGAAGGGTTAAACTGTGCTTGCGAATCTGATCGTGCAGGAAATCGTATTCATCAGACAGTGTATCCCCGTATCGACGATCCCCCCTCGCCTCCAAGCTAGCGATTTGACCCATAGCTCACCTCCTGATTTCAGTGCCTCCTCAGTACTTGCCCTCCCATCATTTCATATATTTTGACTTTTTGATAAAGTCTGCTCACCTAGAATTACACAAATCTGTAGTTTGACTGTGCCATAACTGTGCCCTGCACACTACGTAGTGACGTGACACATCTGACTGAACCAAAGCAGGTCTGCTATGGAGTGAGAACCGTGTCAAAAATAAAAACATAAAAGGCCTGAAAGGTATGGCCGTAAAAACACCGAGGAAAACTACCGAGGAAATTGAAAAACCCGACGTAATTTCGAAATTTCGACATAACACTCGACCAGACGCACTTAAACAGATAGTACTCGACGAGCTGCGT
>WJFA01004278.1:0-11014 GCA_009870155.1 Pseudobourletiella spinata | reverse complement strand
AATATTCTCAGTCCCTTCAAAAGTGACTGTTACAAAGTCAACGCCCATTTTACAAGACCGCTAGTTTCAAACTAAGGTAGTTTTGACCCGTCATAACTGAAAGAAAGCATAGGAAATACGTGCGAATTCGACAAAAAAACTTACTCAAGAGCTAAATACCAATTTTCTGCACTTTCGAGTACCATATCATGCTCCAGGGAATAGTTTAAAAAAAACAAAAGTTGCTCACCAAAAAAGCAAAAGTGATTTTCAAAAATGAGCATAAGTTTGTTTGTAGCGCTTTCATATCTATCATGAGCGAGTTTGGGTAGTTAGGTAATCATTTTTCAGTTTTTCCTTGCCACAGCGTATAGGAAAACACAATCAATCATCACACAACATTGGAGTTGCACTATTAAAATGTTCCCGAAATTTTGCAAAATTTTACCTCATCCACGCATGCAGTGATACTCCAAGGGAACACCGTTGAGGAAACGTCGTACTGCACCGTCCTGTCCTGACTGATTTCCTGAGCAAAGGTTACAAAAAACTGTCATAAGAACATGCTGCGATTCCGATTTCCGGAAATAATAAACAAATCAAATATTTTAATATGTAAAAGCAATAATGAGGCAAATAATGACAGTAGCACTTGCCGTCAGCCCCTATCTCCTGGTTCTACGTAGGATTATGCAAGTGTAACAAAACGAGGGCGTCTTCTGGACAATGAGGCATCAAATATACACTCCGCAAAAACGAAATCATGGGAATGTGCGCAGAGAATGGTCGTAGTGAACTGATTAGTTTGCACACGCTTCGAATTCGGTTTCTGAATTTTTGAGACGGTAATTTGTGTGTTTATTAATGACTTCACAGCACACTGTCTTTCAAGAGAAATCACAGGAGAATAACGACTGTAATCTCAAATAATGAAGGAGCCCTCCACATATGAACTAATACTCCGTAAAAAGCTACTCCATAAATGGCATTTTGCCGTCCATCTCCTATTTAGCTGCTGTATGTATATGCGTTCAGGATGGTGTACTATCAGAGATTCCGTTTCGGCAGGTGTATGTTCTCTGCAATGCATTAGCGGTATCATATACGGCATAATGGGAAATGCAATGTTTGCGTACTACTGCGGAGTGGAAATCAAGTGATCAGCAGCCAAATTGCTACGTACATATTTGCGAAAAGCAAACGAGCATATGGATAACATGGAATCAGAACGAATATCTCGTAGTACAGTTGACTGATTTTGTTTAAAGTTTTCATTATGTTCTTCCCTGTAATTTTTCCTCAAAGTTACTATAGGTTAAGGAAAGCATTTGATTTTACCATATATTCTTCAGTGACTTTCGCCATAATGTAGTTACGCAGTTCAAAAATAGTCGCAATGTTTGGGCTTGTATGGTGGTGAGTTTAGAAATTGATGGTACTTGTTGGATTGCGTAATACTGGGGCCGCATGCCGCATTATTATTGGTTTAGATTGGATTCCTTAAAGTTATGACTGGACAAAAAGGATATAATAAGGGTAAAGTAGATGAAATTTCTAACTCCAACTGAGAGGAATGACTCTGGGGCTATGCAGCTATTGTTTACACTCAATAGGAAGCTTATTCAGGTGTTTACGACGATTGACTCGGGGCTCACAGGTCATGTTACCCCCCCATGGGCAGTTATGGATGGGCTTGGGCTCGAACTTTAAAAAATCAATTGGGCTTGGGCAGCTTGGCCTAGAAAAGTATTTGGGCTGGGCTTGGGAGGGTCCATCGAATTTTTTAAAAAAACATGGGTGGGCTTGGGCTCAAAAGAGGTCCTTGGGCCTCACGTCTGGTGCAAACTGAAAAGTCCCATGCTAAATCCCATAAGGATTTTCCAGTTTTGCAATTCGAGTGAGTCCCCATTACTTACACATTGTGAGTCATGGGACGAAAATTTGCTTCGACATTTTTCTGATCAGAAGGCGGTGAAATTTTCAAAAAATGGAAAATATTGGTTTTATTATCTCTTGAAGTGGATAAATCCAAAGTACAACAGTAGAGCCGTTTTCGAGCGAATTTTCAAAAAATCACTCGAAATTCAAAACTGGGAAATCCTTACGGGATTTAACATTGGATTTTTCAATCAGCACGTACTTTTTCATTACCCTTTGCATTGATTGACCCCGAAATTTTGTGACCCTCTGATGGGGTCAACCCTGAGTTTCCGCACCTACTACTTTGCAAGAGGTACTGTTTACGGATGCGCTCTGCGCTGTACAGGGTGTTCGTGCTGTGCGCCGCGGATACCTGACAATGTCCCCTTGCGAGTTAGTAAAATTGTGAATGAAGAGTAGTTGGAAAGTGGAACTCATTACAGGAAATGCACCTTATCCTGGCATATTTGGCAGCTTGGCTGGATCAACTCTGCTGGATTGCTGACGACGCGGATCATTCGAAACCAAGTTTGATGAACAACAAGACTTGAACAAAAAGTTTTGTTGAGAGGTTGAGACAAGTTTTGTGCAGCTCTCAAGTTTGTTTCGGCCGCCAAAAGCGAATTAAATAAATAGGATTCATGCTAAAAAACATTTAATGCGCTAATACGTGCAGATTGGATTACATACGAATACATATAGTCGGGATGTTCAGTGTAGTCATGTAAATTACCTTCAAATGTAACATGAAACAAACTCATGTGATGCATCCTTGTGTAGGCTAAGCGGGAGAATTCAAAGCCCGAGCTGAGTTGTCATCTCACGGCCTCCGGATGGCTCAGGCAACGTAACAGGTGTAGGCTATCTGTTCGAATCCTCTCGGCATTTCCAACAGTATTATCAAATCAGCCGGACTTTAGCGACCTTTCCACGAAAATTCCAGTGTCTTTCTCCAATTTCATCTTGCATTAAATCAAATTTTGAAGCTGTGAGCGGAGAATTTGTTACCCCAGCTGGTCATTGCCACAACTACGACGGGAGGAAGGAGGAACAGCAGGATTTGTCAACTCTGTCGTCGCCATGGTAACAACATAAAAACTGACTTGTAAAAGTTTTCCAATGAGCCCAGTCATCAGCGCTGTACATATGGTGACAAGAAGGCTGCTCTGCAAGACTTCTCACTCCAACTCGACTCCTTAAAGTTATTTTCACAAAATCGGAGCAAAAATTATATTTACGACTTTCGGTTGTTCGTTCTCGTCCTGCCAGCCTTAGAAGTTGGGCACTTCTAAAAAATATGAAAGTAACAAAATAATGCTTGCTGAAAAAAATGTACAAGAAGGTTATCAACAAACTTTTCCTCGGATCTGAAAAGGAGCGGAAGACGAATAATGAGCCGCTATCCCGATTCACTGCTGTAATGTGTGATTCGATTTGTCAACAAATAAAATTCACAGCGGGATTCTTGCATGCTCATGATAATTTCCATAATTGTGGCCCAACATCAGCCTCAGTTTCACACTGTATTGTGTATTTTTTTGTCTTCTGTTTTAGCCTCTGAAGCTGGAAGTTAAGAGGAAATTAACGGCTCGGTCGGATCGAGTCAAATGTGTGGACCTTCACCCCTCAGAACCATGGATGTTGGTCGCACTGTACAATGGGAATGTTCACATTTGGAATCATGAAAATCAGCAGCTCATCAAAACATTTGAGGTTGATGATAAATGAATGTTTGAACTCCTTTGTAGTTTTGTAAATAAAATAATCACACTTTTGTTTTGATAGGTCTGCGACTTGCCGGTTCGGACGGCCAAGTTCGTCCCGCGTAAAAATTGGGTCGTCAGCGGCTCGGATGATGTTCAAGTTCGGGTTTTCAACTACAATACACTGGAGAGGGTTCATTCCTTTGAAGCTCACTCCGACTATGTGCGTTGCATCGTCGTCCATCCCACCCAGCCGTACATTTTGACGAGCAGCGGTGAGTTTTTTTTTTTGAAAAAATATTTTTTTTCGTATAAATATCCGTTAGTAATTCGGTATTTTTTTCGTAGACGACATGGTCATCAAATTGTGGAATTGGGAAAAAGCATGGTCCTGCCAGCAAGTTTTCGAAGGACACACACACTATGTTATGCAAATCGTGATTAATCCCAAGGACAATAACACGTTTGCATCCGCCTCATTGGACCGGACCGTGAAAGTAAGGAGTTGACTCGTTGACGCACTGTCTCAAGGTATTGAAGAAAATTTGAAACTTATTGGGTCAATTTCAGGTTTGGCAACTCGGCTCCGCCACTCCCAACTTCACGCTGGAAGGTCATGAGAAGGGTGTGAACTGTGTAGACTACTATTATGGTGGGGACAAACCTTATCTCATATCCGGCGCGGACGACCGGCTCGTCAAGATCTGGGATTACCAGAACAAGACCTGCGTTCAGACGCTCGAGGGTCATGCTTCCAACGTCTCCGCAGTGGCGTTCCACCCCGAGCTCCCGGTCATTCTGACGGGATCTGAGGATGGCACTGTCCGGCTCTGGCACTCAAATACTTACCGACTCGAATCCACTCTCAACTACGGGCTCGAAAGGGTTTGGACAATCGCCTGCCTTCGCGGCTCTAACAATGTGGCTGTGGGCTACGACGAGGGCAGTATCATGGTCAAAGTACGGTTACGAATCCACTGCATTATGTCGCAAGCGAAAGATTTAGAACTTGTAGTAATTGTTTTTTTTTATTTAGGTGGGTCGGGAGGAGCCTGCCGTCTCCATGGATAATAGTGGGAAGATCATTTGGGCTCGCCATTCTGAGATTCAGCAGGCAAATTTGAAGGCACTGGCTGAGGGAGCCGAAGTCAAGGACGGGGAAAGGCTCCCGCTTGCCGTCAAGGACATGGGAAGCTGTGAGATATATCCTCAGACCATTGCTCACAATCCAAATGGGCGGTAAGTTTGACGTAGAAAAGTTTTACAGTTTTACAAGTTTTTGAAGTTGCATTCTGCCAAGTTTTTACAAAAAATGCTCTTATTCGCTTAGATTTCTCCAAGTATTTAATCTTAGTGGCTCAGATTTTGCCATGTCTAGCTCAAATTTTTCCACATTTTTTCAGATTCTAAATCATGTTTGCTCACAGTTTTCCTGTCACATTTTCGCAAAGTTTCGCTAATTAACGCACATTTCTTAAATAATTATTTACGTAACACAATTTATTTCAAATTTCGTCAAAAGTATCTCAAACTTTCTCAATTTTTACCAAATGTAAATCAAATTTTCTTATGAAATTTCTATTTTCTCAATTGTTTTTATTTTCCAGTTTCGTCGTCGTATGCGGTGACGGGGAATACATAATTTACACTGCCATGGCCCTCCGGAACAAGGCTTTCGGCTCCGCTCAGGAATTCGTCTGGGCTCAGGACTCTTCGGAATACGCCATCCGCGAAAATACTTCGTCCATTCGAATTTTCAAAAACTTTAAAGAAAAGCGGCAATTTCGCCCAGAGTTTGGAGCTGAGGGTACCTATTTTGACCAGTTACAAATTTAATTCGAACTTAACTTCGCCAGTCTAAATTCATCCATTGATTTTTCCCCCCAGGAATATTCGGTGGCTACCTCCTTGGCGTGAAGAGCATCTCCGGTCTCGCATTTTACGATTGGGAGACTCAAGAATTGATCCGTCGGGTGGAGATTAGTCCGAGAGCTGTCTACTGGTCGGAGAACGGGGAGCTCCTCTGCATCAGCACGGAGGATAGCTACTTCATCCTCAGATTCGACGAGAATTCCCTTGCCCGCTCCCGTGAAACTAAGGAAGGTTGGAGTGAGGATGGCTACGAAGACGCTTTTGACGTAAAAATCTCATTATTCAATCCTAAAACTTCTCACAGACCCTCCGATAATGCCTTAATTGGTCGTGTCTGATAAAAAAATGTACTTAGTTTAAATAAGATTTTTATACATTATTTGATTTTTGTATTTCAGGTCCTTGGCGAAGTTCAGGAAGTTGTAAAAACCGGGATTTGGGTCGGCGACTGCTTCATCTACACAAATAGTGGGAATAGGCTCAATTACTACGTGGGTGGGGAGATCGTTACCGTGTCCCACCTGGACAGGACAATGTACCTCTTGGGCTACATCCCCAAGGACAATCGGCTCTACCTGGGTGACAAGGAACTCAACGTCGTGTCCTACTCCCTCCTCCTCTCTGTACTGGAGTACCAGACGGCGGTGATGCGGCGGGATTTTGAAACGGCTGACAAGGTCCTTCCAACCATCCCCAAGGACCAGCGGACTCGCGTCGCTCACTTCTTGGAGAAACAAGTGCGTGTTTCAATTTTATTTCTCACAAAAAAATCTGTTTGCATCGAACTAACTTAGATTTTGAACACTTTTTCTTCAGGGCTTCAAAAAACAAGCATTGGCAGTCTCCACAGATCCAGAGCACAGGTTTGACCTCGCCGTGAGCTTAGGTGACCTCAAGGTAGCCTCGGACATTGCTGGGGAGAGTGATAGTGAGCAAAAGTGGAAGCAGTTGGCGGAGCTGGCCATCAAAAAGTGCGAATTTGGACTGGCTCAGGAGGCCTTGCACAAGGCACAGGACATGGGTGGCCTCCTACTCCTCGCCACGTCCGCGGGCAATGCAGACATGGTGCTCAAGTTGGCTCAGAGTGCGGATGAGGCGGGCCGGAACAATGTGAGCTTCACGTCCTACTTCCTCCTGGGCAAGCTGGACAAGTGCTTGGAGATTCTCATCGAGACGGATCGACTCCCTGAAGCAGCCTTCTTTGCCAGGTGCATATTGGCAGTGTTCTCAATATTATCACATCGAACGTGTTAGAAAAGTATTTTTGACCCCAAAAAATGTCGTTTTTAAACTTGTAGAACGTACCTGCCCAGCGCTGTCCCGCGGATTGTGTCCCTCTGGAAGGATTCTCTGGCGAAAGTGAGCGAAAAAGCGGCGCAGAGTCTCGCGGACCCTACGACATATGAAAATCTGTTTCCGGAATACCAAGACTCACTCCGGGCGGAGCAGTACATGAGTAAGGAGCGGGAAATGTTCATTCCGGCCCGGGAGTACCCTAAACTGGTAATTTAAGTTCGCTTAGTTCAAAAGTCGGCGTTGAAATCCTGAATTTGTCTCCATTTTTTCTGTTGATTTCTTTAAAATAATTTTTGGGTATCACAATAATTTTTAAAATACTTTTTTGATGTTATAACATTTTTTTAATATACTTTTTGAATATAATAATAATTTTTTAAAATACTTTTTTGATGGAATAACAGTAATTAATTTTCAATTTGTATAAGTATTATTTTGATAAAGCAGTAATTAATGTTTATTAAACTTTTTTAGGCTGGACGAGAGCGGAATCCAGTGGAAGAGGCGAAGGCGGCCGAGTCAAATGGTCGATTCCGCTACGTTCCCCCAGTGTTGGGCGATGGGAGGGATTCGAAGCCTGAAGGGGAAGAAAAGGAAAAGCCCGCCTATGTTGCTCCCGCAGCAAGGACGGCGGCGGGATCTTCAAATGTTACTCCCACGCCAAATCCTGTGCCTTCCGCCTCCATTCTCAAGCCAACCCCAGTGGGGACTCCTGCGGCGGCTCCGCCGCCGCCCAAACCCGTCGTATCCAATGATGAATTTTTGGATCCGGAACTAGACTTGGATATTGAGGGGGTGAATCTAGATGATGAGGATGCGGGGGTGAGTTGACAGCACTGCATATATAATTTAATTTTATAAGTCGCACCAGCATATACGGTGCATATGGTGGGATGCAAATTAACGAGAATTATCTATGCATTTCAGGACATTAACCTGGATGATGACTTCCTGTCCGATGAATAACATGTCACCTAGAGGATTTAATGCAAACTAGGGAGGAAGATGATGCCAACCAAGAATGATGTTGTTGTTTTTATACACCTTCCACTCCTGCGGAGTGACGAACCTCCTTCGTGAACCAGCTTTATGCATGAACCACGTATCAGATGGCGCTAAATTATTATTGTTATCCAGATTGCTTTTTAGCTTGTATAGGGAGCGTGAGTTTCTTTGAGAGGGAGTCATTATTAATTTCCGAGCATCTGCGAGTTCCAACTCGTTTTTCTATTATTAATAGCTGTTCCAGAGCCACGCCTGAATACATGGAGGGTGGGACATATTTACTCTGTGTGCGTACGGGAATTTATTCTGTAAATAAAATCCATTCCAACTATTATTGTAAAACTGTTTCATCTCCCAGTACAGCAAGTCCATGCTGATGGTTTAGCTGTATGTGGCACTGAGCAGCAGTGAGCATGCCATCAGTTTGTAATTAAATTCTAGTGTGAGGTCAAGTGACTCTATTCCATACCAGGTGATTGCAGTCTGCGTCTGCGCCGCAACCATGTTGTTTGTCGGCAGTTGTCAAGCTTTTCTCATCCCCCACGTTTCAGTGGATTGATTCACGTCTTGCTCATCAATTAGCTGTGGAAGAAAAACGCGGCTCATTACTGAATAATGCTGACGTTCTCACACGGTAATGACACAGTAAAACATGATTTATACACGCTCACAGTTTTTTATTCATGATAGTGTGCCACATCATGATTGGGCTACTGTCCCCGGTTGCCTATTGTGTCCTGGTGGGCAGTTGACCAATAATAATAAACGATGTACCGCCATGTACTTCTGTTCTAATTCTTTACCTGCACCATGTAGGCATTTTTCCTCTTAAATTATAAATGTCACTTTTGTTGATTCTCGCAGTAATGATACCTGTGCGTTTAGAATTTTATCAAGGGGAAAGGAAACAGTACAACATTGACAGTTTCGGCAAACATATCGGGTTAAACCCAAAAAAGTTGAGGGCTCCAATGAATTTTAATCCTCATCGCAGGGACAGTTGATAACATTGCAAAATAAGATCAGTTGGTTCGGACGCGTCTCAATGTGTTTACATTATAGCGTTCCATAAAGAAGTGGTTACCTGTAACAGAGTGAGCGTTATGGAAACTGGGAGCTGCTCTAAAAAACTAAACTAATGGGGTAAAACCAATCATATCAACAACTGCATGAATGTCAATGTGCTGAAAAAAGAAGAGCTCTTATTTGATTATTGCTGAAGCATCCACCTATATCCGCCGTGCTGACTAAGCAGGACCTATCGTTGAATCCCCGGTGCTTCAAAGTTTCATGCTCCGCCAAGATTTTGATGCTATTTGACGTAGACATAAAATAACTGGAACCCTTCATTTGGTTCCGGAAGGATGACAAGGAAAAATGTCCTACTCTGCAGTTTTTCTCTACCTCGTTCACTTGCTTTACGTTGACGTCAACGAGTTGTTTGCATTTCTACGAAAACCAAATATTCCCTGGTGTCACGTTCAGTCTGTGTCTGGATAGATGGTTTTTTTATGTTGGTTTACCATGCATATTTCATCCAAAGCACGGAACTCTTCGTGGATATTTCGAATGAGGTGATCAATTCCATACCTTCAAGTGCTAAAAGCACGTTAGATATGAGCGATAATTTGGTACGCAATTATTGCTACACAGTACAATCCCGCCCATCGAACTTAACCCAAACATCTTTTAGCCCACAGCCATAGCCTCATGTGCCAACTCCCCCAAATTTTCGCCCCACCACTATCAAAAGGACAATGTTTTACGTGTCACCAGGGCACGAATCAATGATCGTGTGCGGTCGAGAGGTCAACCATGTTCCATTACTACGTGCGGAAATTCAGATTTGGAAAGAAATTCAGTTAGAAGCCCTCCAAGTTTTCGTCAGCTGGGAAACAAAGAGGGGTTTGTCTTCACGAAACAATCCCATGTTAAGTCCCATAAGAAAATCCCCGTTTTGACTTTCGAGTGATTTTTGAAAATCCCGCAAAAAGTGTCTCTACTGCTGTTGACTGGTGGTAATATGCTCTCGGATCTATCAGACTATCTTACACTCATTTCGAAAGAATTTGCGCTGGAAAGTCCCTGTGGGATTTAATATTTGATTTTTATGGGAACACAACCCCCCCGCATGATACCCAATGCTAAAAACTTTGAAACTTGTATTTCAGCCACTGTATTTCAGAAAAAAATTCGTCAATAAAAAACACTCGTTTTACCCTACATCTGTGCCAGAGGTAACAGATCGATGCCAGTGATATGTTCTGAAATTGCTTGAACAGAGGAGTCTTATGGTCATGATATGAACTGTAAAAAATTCTAGCACATTCGGTACACTTTGGTCGAAAGTCGAAACCTCGTGAAGTTACTTCATCCCGTTGTGGCACTAAGAAATTTTAGCTTGCCGAAATGTCTTTCCCGCTAAAATCGGTCACGTGGGGGGCTATTATAGAGTTTGATAGCTTGAATCTTTATTGCGTCAGTTTTTTGCGCATGCCCTACAGGTGAAGTTGTGAAGAACCCGGTCACAATGCGGGTCTGCCTGAAGGACCTCTCACTTTAGGAACTCCTCGTTGTTCTCTATACCCTTACATGGTGGGAGCAGCCCGTGTAAATGTAGCGTTTCTTTACTGTGTTTTCCCCGATATGAAAATCATTCTACTCAGCACCGTTACGGCTAATTTGAGGACTAGGATTTGCGACATTTGACCTTACGAATTTGGATTTTTGTTGCGCTTAAACCGGGCTACGCGCAAAGACAGTTTTTCATTTCACAATGTTTCGGACAGTACTGCATCCGACTGTGCTTGTGCCATCTTCATATTTCGTAAACACTTAAAAAGCATACCTCATGAGTACAAAAACGACACCGAGCACAAAAAACACTGACTTCCTCAAACGGCAAGTATGTTTGATATATTGGGCGGACGCGGACACATGAAAATAAAATGGCTGTACAATTTGCCGTCTAGCATAGCATTAGAGCATCTACTGCATCATAGTATCAATTCTGTCTGCCGCATAGTCGATAACGCCTGTAATTACTCTTAAACTGACAAGGGGACGTTTTCAGGTGTCCGGGGCGCATAGCGCCGACACCCTAAGCAGCGCGCAGCTCATCCATAACGGTAGCCTCTTGAAAGCCGTTGGTGTGGAAACTCAGATTTGACCCTTCTGGAGCGCCACAAAGTTCGAGATCAATAGTTCCAAAGGGGGGATACGTGCAAACTGAAAAATCC
>WJFA01004277.1:0-11015 GCA_009870155.1 Pseudobourletiella spinata | reverse complement strand
AATGTTTTCTTCAAGTCACATTCCACCTGGACCTGGAGTTTCATACGAGCGACAGGGTCGAGCATGAGGCTGGGCGGAGGATATTGTCAAAACGACTTTGAAAGTCTCACAGGTCGGATCATTCCAACAAGAGAAGCTTTCGGGACACTTTGAGAGGTATATATAGTAGGAGGAACGAACCCACGGGCTGACGTGCAAAAGTTCCGTACGGGGATTCGTACAATACCGCTCTTTTTCTCGTATTATGTTCAAAGTAGGAATGGCGGGAAAGTTGTAAAAGCGGCATGCGTTTGGAGTACGTAAGTGGGAGATGACGAGATGAGATTCTTCCTTTGAGTAATCTGAACGCATTTTTTCGAGAATTACTGCGTGAAATGATGTGGAACAGAGGGATATTGAAGTCGGGGAAAGGAGCCGTCAAGATAAAAGTATTTATTTTGTTATTGCTGGAGAGTTAGACTTGATCTGTGCATATTTTGCTGTGTCATCTTCTACAATTATACATACAGTGTGCTCGTGTAACTGCATGTTAGCTGCCAAGGCTGTAGATAAGCCATAATAAGTGGTTAGCTTCATTGTCATTTCTACAGCACATTCGTGTGTATATGTGTGGTTATATATGTGGATTTGTGAGTGTAAATATATGTGACTGCATGGTTTCCTTTGTGCTGATGTGAGTCACACATATGGGAGGAATGGGATTTCGAGGTAGGCCGCAAAAGTATTTCCATCCTGCATATTAAATTGACAGGAATGAAGTGTGGGGAGCAGATAGTAATTTGGCAAGGGCTATGAATCATGATTTTCTCTTGCAGTAAACATGCAAAAATAATGGGAGGAAACCGATAGCGGCGTGGGGCGGAGGGACATAAAAATCCAATCAACTACTTCAAATGGCCGTCCACGGGGAACAGTTTAGGTCAGAGGGTTTCATACGAGAAGAATGGGATCAAGTACTCGGGAACTAAGGATGCGTACTCTCGAGAACACGCCGCCGAATTCCCGACAAATACAATGGAGATAACATGCATGATGTCCATAAGAGTTTTGGAACAGTTTGTCTGCCTCATATCAAGGACACATCTTCTCCACGTTGCGGTTCCAAACGTGACTTCTCCAGTGCGGAAGATTTTCTGCGTTTTTTGTGTCTGTGTGTGTGTGTGTGTGCCGATTCTCAGGTTTCGAAGAATGTGTAAGGTAGGTAATATTTTATTCATGTGGTTTCCTATGTCGGAATGAGCTTGTGGCTTCATGGTATTCTCTGCATAGGCTTCTGCAGAGGAGGGCTACCACAGGGAAAATGTGAAGTTTTTGAATGTGAAACTGGATCCCTTCCGCCTCCCTCGTATCGTATAGTTTTGAAGTCTTCGCTATTGGTATGAGCCAGCCGGGTGTATTCAGGTGCGGATTAAGATAATTAATTGAATTCAGACTTGGAGAGATGTGTGTTCCAGGAGCGAGAGTAACTTTGAACTGGAATGAAAATCGCGGGGAGGGCTGGCCTCGAGCAAGTCGAATCTAATTAACTACTATGGCGGACCCGCGCATCGACTGGGCGAGAGAAAATCGGAAGAATACACAGACCGCAGCGGGAGTAGTATGGATGAGGAATTTCGGGACGGAGGATATCGTAAAATTCAGAATGCGACGTAGTGGAGGAGTGTAAGTTTCACTCTATTCTATTACACTACAATATCCAATCTCCTATGTTCTACTCTCGCTCTCTCCATCTTGTATACGAGGGTCGTACGTGTAACCTTATTATCTGTGTCATATAGGATCCTTGATGATTCTTCAGGGTATGATAGTGGAGGAAATGACTGAACCGTGACCTTTTAATGTGAGCAGTAATACCCCTACATTCCGCGAAACGAAGGGATCGGCGTAACGAAGAGGAAAAGACGTGAAAGACAGTTTTGATGTGTGGAAAATAACAAGTTGCAGAACATTTTATCCGTCATCCCGACGCGTCGGACATGGACAGCTCGTTAAGGCCATATAGTCATCTCTCAGTAAACTCTCTCACTCTCTCCAGACACACACACACACACACACAGAGGCAGTGTGGGTGGAAAAAAATCCGCTGTGACGACAAAATGGACTCGCCGCCCCCTTCGACTTTGAAGGATAAAAAGGGAGGTGATGGGTGTGTTTCTTTTCATCAAAGGGATTAATTCATTAGTGGCAAGGGTTAATAAAAGCTTGGCTGCTCCTCTCATTTAGATTTCCCCGCACGTTCATGGCCCCTTCATCGAATCAAACGGAGAGACGTAAAACGAAAGAAAAACTCCAATTGCTACGACTTTTTCGTGTACATGCATGTGTGTGTGTACGTCTGGACGCCAGACACAAGTCTTTCCCAGCACATTTTGCTCGGTTCCCTCCTGAGCTCCTCTTATACATAGTTGCCCGTCTACCTTTTCCACGATATAGTTTTTTTTGTTACGTCTCCCGGAACTCTTGAACAGTCTGTCTGGGAAGTCTTAGTTGAGACCCTTCCTATTTTCTCGCCCCTGCCCAAACTTTTTCCTCACCAGGCCCCCAAGTAAGAAAAGAACACGGAGTATCCCGTTGAGTCCCCTATACGAGTCCGGAATCCCGGAACTTGACATTACCACTCCCTGACTGAATGAGTCTGAATCTGTAAAAATGGCGTCCTAAAAGGCATGCTAGAATGAAGCATACATACTTTAGCATTTTTACCTACCTACAGCAGCTTCGTACTAATTATTTGAATTCATTTGTATAATCTCAACAGTTTCTTGGACTGGGAAGAATTCCACAGAGGGTCTCACTCTTCTCAATACTATATACATATACCAGCGGAGAGGAGAGATTCAAATTTCCCGCGCGGGATCAACTACAAAATGGGGCTGCTCATAGGTTACGTCATCACATCACGTGTTCGCGGAATTTTCCCCCTCCATCCCACGCTATCCCCATATTCAGTCATCATTAAAATTGTGGGTAAGTTTTTGCCGTCATCCCTTCTTAATAGTCTCATGGGACAACTTAGAGATTTTCTCGCATGATATTCTAAATTTCCGCAGGCCTCCCTGAAAATTTTGAAGGCCAGCAAATTTTCCAACGTCTTCCGCCCACCCCCTCAGTCCCTCGAAGTAATGGTTGTATCATGTATGGACCTTCAAAATGAGAGCATTTGTAGCAAAGCGAACATGGCGACTCTTCCCTGTTTTCTCTTCGTCAGTGAGTTTTCCGTTTATAAGCGAATTCGGTGCATCGCTCGATACGAGAGGAATGAGAGTAATTCTGCAAAAACGGGGGGAGAAACGGATGACGTTCGCAGAACTAGAGGGAAAACTAAAACTTGTGAACGAGTTTGTTGTTTTTTCCAGTGGAAAGAACAGCCTAAAACCGGATACCAATTAGTTGTGTACACAGCAAATGAGTAAGAGAAATCCTAGTTGTGTCCAGTACTGACTTGGAAGTGGAACTTTGGCGGAAGGAATCATTGTGGCTGCCACGTCGTTGCCGTGAGCCGAAACCTCATATATGCACCGTAATAGAAAACATTACCCGGAGATAGCTAAGAGACGAAGGAAGAATTTTACGGGGAGCTGAACTTTCTCTCCCTCTCTCTCTCTCTCTCTCTCTCTGGATGACTATGACTAGCGAAGGATAAGCAATGTGAGAGTCAGTGACGGGTCGGGTGGAAGAGGGCTGAAGCCCCGCGTTGGGTTTAGGCTCACCTAATAGATTCCTGCAAAATTCCTGATTTAGTGCTCCCTATTTAGCCTTTTTTCTTTTAAATTTCAAAAATCTTCTTGGACGGTGACAATTGTTGTCAGTGAAACACCTCTTGTTGCCTTGAATTTACGTTCGCTTTGGCCTGCCAGCAGACGATCAGTGTCAGATAGTTTTCATCCAGGCTTCGTATTTATGTTATAAAAAAATGTACTAGTTGAAGAATTCTACCTTGAACTTTAGTAGCAAGAAATATAGCATTGTCCGTATTAAAAGTGTAAAATAAGCGCGGCAAAACGAGCTATGGGGCAACTTTATGAACTTATTAATTGTACAAGTGATTTTATTCTCCCCATAAAATATGACGTGTGGTGTGATGCTTACAGGAGCTAGGTAATTTTTTATTCTGCATTCATTTGAGAAACCACAAGTGGTGTAACTTACTTATTATTAATCTGGGAGGAGGAGGTAGAGATAGAGAGAATTCCCTTCATACTTCACACTCACATATGTACAAACTCTGTATGAATTCGGGTCACGGAATTGCACGTAAATTCTGGATTGCCGATGAATGTCAAATGAACTGACTGACTGAGATTCCAAGTATACGCATGTATTTGTCTGTCTTACGAGGTGATTCCGGAGGGACTCTGGTCTGGTAGTAGTGATGTACCAACTGTGAGGGGAGGTGTGGGATGTTTCGAAAAAGTCTATGCATATGTATTTATATATATATATATATATATATATATATATATGGTATGTCGACTCCCCACGGATGAGTAAGTCATAACTCTGCTGTGCGAGTGTGCGGCGGGGAGGCGATAAGATTTTACGAACTACTTTTACGCCTCCTCATATTGGCCACGGCAGACGACGTGGAGCCTGATTAAGGTCGGAAAAATCAATTTATGGAGCTCTCTATTTCCGTTTGTGGGTTGTTGGGGCCATCGTGTGGGGCGGCGCGGCAGAAAGCGGGAAGTCGGAAGTAAGGTATGAAAATCTGGAAAAATATTTGGAGCTTTCTCCCACCTCCCTCCCCCAATTCCATCAATTAATCAAAGTTGATTGCCTAAATTTAAATTTTTTCCTACAGGATATTCCCTCAGGTACACATGGTGATGGTACTGGTCGGGCTGGGATTCCTCCTTGGAGAATGAGTGGAGACTTTAAGAGGCATAATGGTGTTATTACCACACGTCTGCAAGATTTTAATCAAGGATAATGAGCGGAAGAAGCGCCCATCAACAATTCAATGTGGCAGAGGAAAGGGAGAGCCGGGAGAAGTGTAGCAGTCAAGATGTTCCTATGTCGGGAGATGGAGAGTAGAGACGAGGATGACGATGATGATGATGATGATGATGAAGATGAAGATGACGAAGAAGAAACAGACGAAGACGGAGTTACGAGCCTCAGCACCACTACTACTTACGCCTCCGATCCCTCCTATATAGGACCGTGCTACATTTTATCTGACCCTAAAAATTGAACGAAGCGAGGGGATATTTTTTTCGAGCAGTGGCGGCAACGGCGGCAGCGGTCGAAGAAGGAGCGCCGAGAAGAAAATTCTCCTGTCTGTATGCATCCTCCTCTTTGTTGAGGAGGGAAGTTTTGAACTCGGGCTATTTATTTTCTGGGACGGCGGAGCGCAGTGTGTGATTTAAAAGCCAGGGAGGAAGAGCCAAGACGTATAGAGATCCATAAAAGTGTGCCGTAATTTCTCCCTCCCCCCCTCCTCCTCCTCCTCCTCCACACCCCTGAATACTTCTTTTCAAAGCAACATATTTTCCTTCATGAATATGCATACATTCCCCCCATGCCCTCGCCATCTCCAGGGGATGAGGATGAAGATGAGCGTGAGAGCTACTACTACGATAGGGACGTAGCAGCACAGTTGTACTTTATATCTCTCTCCCATCCAAATAATAATCATCCTACCATCCGGCTCATTTCCAATTGGAACAGAAGAGCGCCCTCCGCACTACTTCTACTACTGCTCCTACTTCTCACCAACACTCCAGCCAGGATTGGGTTAAAGCTTTGACTTTTGCCAATGTTCCCAATCCAAAACCCTGTGCTGAGTCCTCCTGCCCTGATTTTATTTGCTTACTCTACACTGTTAAACTCAACGGCTCGCCGATGTCAGGGTTGGATGCAGAAGTTTGTATGCATATTAATGTGTATTTATGTGTGTGTGTGTGTGTGTCTACGGAATCCTATAGGCTCTGAGCTCCAACGAACTGGAAGTTTTTAAACGGATTACCCTTTCTGTCCGTTCTCAACTGTGGAAATTCCTGTCCTTTGTTGGTCTCTGAGTGGTCCTTGAATATGGGCTACGAGTGGTATCGGTGTATTAATTGCAATGTATAGAGCCTCTCGTTTAGCCTACCCAAGAGTAATTTACAAACTGTATTTATGGGGTTTGTTGTCCCTGTGTGTACAGGGCTCGCCATCATCAGTTTTGAGAAGAGGGTGGAGGAGAGATCCTCTCCATGCCCATAATTTGTACTCATCATCTACAATGTATCCCGCTCTATACTACAGTATAGTATAGGATCAGTAGTATTAGTAGTAGTGTGGTAATGTAGTAAGTATATGTACTTCTATAATGTATAACGTGTACTAATTGTCTTCCCTTCTCATTTCATCCCGGGCCTCGGCGCTGCTGATAATGTTGCGTACTCAAGTGCTGTTAGTGGTAGCATACGAGCCCCATTGTACACTGATGATGTAGATCCCTCAGGCTTTCTCCTCTTTCCCTTCCTTACCAGTCCATTGGGGGGATAGTACTACTACTGCTACTACTACTACTACTACTGCTACTGCTACTGCTGTGACTGTTACTACTGCTACTACTACTACTACTTCTGCTACTGTGACTGCTACTGCTGTTACTGCTACTATACTGCTAGGCGGGTTGCGATTGAAACCACATTGTAACTTGTTATTACTATTTGATTAGATTCCCGGTACTTGTAATGTAACCATATTGTTCCAGCTGGAGCCTCCAGCGAGACTACACCACCACTTCACCGCTGAATTTTCAACTTGTCAAGTTCTTTGTAATCTTTCCCTTGACTTTACCCTCATGTCTCCCACTCTCTCTCTCTCTCTCTGTTTGAGTTTGCGTGAGTCAGTAGTAATAGTAGTAAGTTGTTGGAGTAGTAGGAGGAGGGGGAAGGAGTAAAGTTGTTCTATTACCGCGCCATCGACCAGGGGGTAGTCGGGGTGGGGTCGGGCGGGGGCGGGCTGGTGGGCGAGTGAGTGAGGAAGCGGGACGAGGGAAAGTTAACCCGAGAGTAGGGACGATGCGGAAGCATGGGAGGACCAAGTACCTGACGGTATGTAGCCCAGTACGTCCGTGGCAGCTGAGGGACACCCGGCCGTATGGCACTCTTCTTCTTCCCTCTTCCCCCGCAGAACAAAAAACTATGCGGATAGATACCGTGAACCCACGCTGCCGTACTCACTCACACAGAACGGAGTATAGAGTGTTGCGGCGGGGGTATGGGGGAACAAGGTTGAAATGGAAGAGTCAAGTGGGGCCGGTGGTGGTTAAAGCGGGAAATGGCCGTGCAGCCTACAGTGTACACACACGCACGCATATACACTCTCAGCCACTTTCACACACACACACAGACGCACACAGGGAGACCGTAAGCGACCAGTAGAAATGAGCGGAATTAAAAAGATTCTGGAAACGTGTCGCTGACATCTGATCGATCACTTTCACTTCACACAGTCACACAATCACCCCAAGACTTCTCCTCATCCGTTACAATCCCCACTATACTGCTACTACAACTACTACCGTCCTATTTCACTCCTCCTCCGCCGCCTACTTATGCTGACTCGACTGAACCCGGCTCTGTGGACAAATACACCATGATACGCCGTGATGGACCCTCCTTGAGTGTAGCTATGACTACAGTTCTGCGTCCGACTATACGTTGAGCCCATCTCCTTACAAGGTTCCCATACTAAGGACCTCATCCCGAGTCCCTTTGGAAGGAATGGCATATGGTAGACCCAAAAATCTAGACTCTCACTCACTGACTGAGAGACCGTCAAGCTCACTAGACAAGACCTTATACATATCAGTTCCCGCGTACTTTTGTTTCCCACCAACCACCAGCCTTTCACATGTAATCCTGTCCACTCCCCTGCTCATGGCTACAACGAGGATTAGTTCTTAGCTCCTTAATACCCTCACATGCACTATATCATTACATGTCTTGTCAAGCCTCCGGCCGGGGCTCATCAAACTTTCCGAATATTGCGTCCTCCCCCTCGGCCCATCCTGTACGTCCGCAACTCCATTACACATACACGATCCAACTCCGAATGCACACAGACACACCACACACACACACACACACACACACACACACACACACACACCACGCACACACACACACACACAAACGCACACACATACACACAAACGCACACACACACACGCAGACACATACATACACAGCCGTTGCCAGAATTACTCAATCTCTTCCGCCCGCCCGACGTCATGTGGGCGTACATATGTCTTTCCGACCCGCTCCTCCGCAGGAAAGCGCGGCGGAGCTTGTTCAGCCGCTCTCCCCGGCCCATTATTTACCAAATAAAAAATTGCTGAATCAAACTCATGGGAAATTGCTTCCATCCGTTTGCCAACAACTTGAAATGTGTGGAAAAAATATTGAGTTATTATTATTGTTATTATTGGGAGGAAACATGGTAGTTGGGCTATTCTGCAAGTGTGTGTGTGTGTGTGTGTGTTTGTGTATGTATGTGTGTGCGTGTGTGTGTGTGGAAGTGCGGCCATGTGTGAGCCTGTAATCTCGACACTTCCCATGGCTAAGGTTGGGGGACGTGTGTGGAGATGGATGAACTGGCACGAGCAGAAGGTGTACATGGCAATGATTCACTTGTCAGCGGGGTAACAATGACTATTGTGAGTACATATGCAGAACAACTCCCCGTCCGCTCTGCAAGAGCTGAGCTGGCGTGTAGTAAAAGCAAAGTTGGATTGGAACAACTTGTTTACGTCAATTCCATGGAGACGTGAGGGAAGGTATACATGGACAGGAGCGAGGACAAGGTGGATGCTGTCCTTTGCACATGGTGTGTCATCATACTAGCATGGTGAGCATGTTAAATACTGCCCTCGTCAGTTGCCAAGTGCGAACCGACCTACAACTGGAAGAATATAATATAGTAGGTCGCGGCTGGGGTGCTGTGAGGACGCGGTGTGTGTGTGTGTGTATGTGAGGGGGGCGTCGTAATAGCGGGGGGTGGCGGACAGGAGCAAGGTTTTAAAATTGCCTCTGTATATAAAGCATGTGCATGTGTCGGTGTAATAGACGAGGGAAAATGGAATTTCCCCCTTTTCAATTTACAACACATTACACACATACATATAGAGAGAATCCCGTGAATTCACACATGGAGAGGGAAGAAAGTGGATAGAGTGAAAGTGAGTGAGAGAGAAAGAGACGCACAGACACACACACACACACACACACACACACACACAAGATATTGGAAACTCAATATGTGACAGTGGAGGGTGGAAAGATGGATTTAACGGGTCCAATATCCCCGCCTGGAGTAGACACAACGGTTTTATTCCCACAATTTAATAATGCAGGATCCGGAGATTTCTTTGCGCAATTACGATTGAGCTGATTCAATCAATAGGGAATATACCAGGGAGGGCACCCTGAAGGTGATGTGCACACCGTCATGGCGTCAGCACTACACGGTGCCCCCATCACACATATTTATATAAGTATATATACATGTGCATACACATGCTCGCACAACACACAGCATCGTTCAATTTACCCAATAATAAACTCCATCGAACTCATCCATTGAGCCCGGCTCTATGGCAGATTTTATACTAAAGTCATTGTCACCACTGGGATCCGTCATGTCAGGGGAAAAATTAGCCCAATTTTTACGGTCGCCCATGACAAACCCCGCCGCTTTGACCCAGTCCTATTTCACATGAGTATGTACCACCACCACACTACATCGGAGACTCACGGTGGAATGAGGAGTTGTCTAACCCAGGCGCTGACTTTCCATCGCCAAGTATAATTTTCTCTCAAGTGATCACTCAGCAGCAGCAGCAGTCAGATGATTCTGTGCAAGTAATGGGGATTTATAGGTCATCATTATGCACCCATAGCAAATGATGGGAATTCCATGGGAAATTGATGACCGGTCAGGAGGGAAGAAGTGTGAAGGAGACGGAAGCATTGCCGGTGTATGCCTGTGCACCTACGCATGCACACGTATAAATGAAAATTCCCTTCGATACTGTTGGTCCTGGAGGGTCCGCGGAGCCGACTTTGTCACCAAATTTAACCCAAGTCGACTTCCTACCCAGCCGCCGCTGCTACCACTTACGACCATGGAATTTATTGTGGAAGGAATCCAATTATGACCCTGAGTTACCGCCCCATTTGGGGATTCAAGGGTAGATGGTGGGGAGGGGGGGGGGTGCGAGAAAAAACTGGATTCAGACCTACCCCGTCCTCACCACACTACTCTCCTACGTGACCCATACGAGCTGCCAACTAACTGACACACTGCCAGGGACCCAAAAACCGACTGGAATTCTGACTAAGCATGTAGTCGTGCGAGTGTGTCAGGAAGGGGGTGCATGCCGAGTACAATAGGGAGAAGTTGATGAGTTGGAGGAAAGGGAATCATTGTTATCACCATCATCATCATCATCATCATCGCACCATCACCGCATCCCTTCGTACACACACATATACCCTCGGAGGAGCATGCTGGTGCGCATATAGTGATGAGAGCGGATAGTCACTGTCAGCAAGATGGAGAGATTCGTTTGAGTAGGAGTAATGGTCGGCTTATTATTCGGCCTCCTGGATAAACGAACATTAGATGGAGGAGTTATGCAAATGAAATATGTACACGTACGGGTAACATGTCCAAAGTCTTCCCATTCTCCATCCCCACTTTTCTTCATCTCCATCTCCCACTCCCCCATCCAGTTGAGAGATCTATAGTAGTCCCCGGCGTGGCTGGGATCCCTGGAGAGTATATGTGTAGGATTTCCAACCCGCCACCACCATCTACACTACTATAACTGTCACTCTTTAACCCGCTCCTAACACTGTTACCACAGGACTGCTACATTGGTGTTAGTCGTATTTGTGCTGAAATGACACAATGTTACAACTGCCACAATTCTAGAACATTGCGACTACGACACCGGTGCTTCTGCTACAACGCTGGAACTATTGCCACACTGCGGCACCAGTGCCACTGCTACAACG
>WJFA01004276.1:0-11018 GCA_009870155.1 Pseudobourletiella spinata | reverse complement strand
TTATTATCAGTACTTAAATTTAGTCGTAAGTTCATCTAATCTCAATAAGTTAGGTATTTTACAGTGAAGGTTGTTTTCCAGAACAAGGAGACAGAGTACAACATATTTACAACAGTTTACAGAGCACAGGAGAAAATATTCATATGTGGCGATCCAGCCAATCTCTCATCACAGAAGATTTGTTTGTGGTGACTTTTTTTGAAAATTTCTTTTTTTCACCTTCACATTCTGCCACATCTTACACAACCACAGGCTCGCACTATCTGCACCCATAACTGTTCACTTCCCACAGCGTAGGAGAAGGATTTACCTTTCCTCCAGAACCCCATTCCTCCTGTGGATCATTCACGAATTCCTCATTTATCTAATCACCTACCCATGAATGAGATGGGTAATGAATCATCAATTCATGAGACTAAAAGCGAATCGGTCGTCATCAACCTAGTGCACGACCATGCCTGCCATCATACGCCGCACCCACTTCTTCATAATCATATATTTTCATTACGAGATCAATTTCTTTTCGCTCGAGTTCTATTGTATCTAGACCAAGCCCACATACATCCACAAGCATTTGTTACAGCAGCTATCCCTCTGGTTACTTATCAAACCCAGCTGCCACAAATTATAAAAATTACTTGACATTTGAAAAAATTGATTCATTAAATTCACGCATAAGCAATATGCAACAGCACCAAACATGATCCAAGTTATTTTGAACTTGATACACTCTCGATGCAACTTCTGCCACAAATGATAAAAATTACTTGACATTTGAAAAAATTGATTCATTAAATTCACGCATAAGCAATATGCAACAGCACCAAACATGATCCAAGTTATTTTGAACTTGATACACTCTCGATGCAACTCGAGATTCTATCAAATCCATCTTCCGGATCCGGCAGCATCTAAGCGGTTACATTTAAAATCTTCCTCAATAACCATACTTAAATATTTAGGCCCATGGGAGTCCAAAGCCCCTTTCGAATTTATAATTTAATTACGAAAATGCCGTACCATCAAGGGTTAGTCTTATGAACAAATCATTCATCTGATTTGGGGAAGGCGTCTAACCGGCTCTGGTACGAATATCCGGTTTTTCATTGGGAGGAGTTCACCACACGGTTCAAAGCGGTGGGCTACTACACTGAGTCATTAAGGCGAAAACTGGGGGATTCTTAATTATTCTTAATTTATACGTATAATTTCGAGCTACTACGAAAGGTTGGATGAGCGCCTAGCTGAAAGAGACGTCGTATGCCGCATAATACGACTAGTGCACCCAGATTTTCGATGAGACATTCCATCTCATATCATATCGAGTTTCGGAACCTCCATTAGCCTGAAAGTTTTTTTCCCAGTATATCAGCAAACACGTCGGAATCAAATCGGTCACCTTCACTCCGCTCGAATCAATGTTTTGAATGTGGATTAGCGAATCATATATGCTAAAACTGTCCAAAACTAGAGCTCACTAGTTCACCTCCTTCTTCTTTCCAACGCAAACTCCAAACAACATCATTTCAGTGACAGTGTCTACTAGTGACACGCAGTGAGTGTAACCAGGAATAGGCCACACTGGTATTTGAACTTGAAAAAACAAGCAATTCAGCAAAATTTAATTGAGAGAAAAGCCCGTACGGAAGTCCAACCTAAGATAATTCATCTTTTGTAATAGCCGTGGTGGTGCCAGTTCGATCGCTGGTGAATTGCAGCAGAAAAAAGGCGGACTATTTGGGCTGAGACAACATGTGCATGTAAACAATAATGCAAAGTTGTCATAAGCTTACGAATATCAGCTGTTCGTAGCTGAAGACCACAGCATGCTATTTGCAGCAGCTCTTCAGCCAGTCCGCTCTGAGCAACTAGCAACCTGACAACGGCGTGGATATGTACGCACATGTTGCTTATTGAAGACCACTGATGTTCGGTTTCTCTCATTTTTCAGCCGGTCTGAACCCTAGTTGCAATCTAAAAAGTAGTTGTAATCTCGCTAGCAACGAGAAATCAACAAAAAATTTGCAGCTATTCGCGAAAATAATAAAAATCGAAAATTTCGATTCCTGAAGCTTAACATTAATAAGCAGTTTTGGTGTAGTTATCCTCTAGTACAAATAAATGCAGAAGATGCATAAGTGGTAAAACAAGACTAAACATTTTGTTACAATCAAGGAAGAACAACGACAATCAAAAGGCTAATACTATGCTAAATTAAACGGAGGCACAAATTTGCACAACTAGTGGTCGCAACTATTCTTGCGCACCTTTAGGTACTCATTTCCCATAAAATGGCGCAAGAAACATAAAGTGTCAATTGTCTTCGGGGAAGCCTTGACCTAATCTTGCTACAAAAGTATCCTCAAGTGGAGAATGCTCGCTCAGACAACCGATGTCGCCTTAATACTTAGCAACATTGCTAAGCATTTCTGAAGGTTCACTTCCAGGATATTAGAACGCTCAAAATTATTCATTTCTTGCGATAATAACCGGTACAGACCAGAAGTCTGACAAACTCTCGTAAATGGCTTGGGTTCCCTGTCTTGAATGATTGACTTCACCATGTCTGTATATGACTTAAATTTTTGTAGGCGCAGGGTCATCCGCTTCAGTGTCCACATTATTAGTGCTCTCTGTATCATCAGCTATGGGTCGAAGCCTATTGAGCAATTTAACAATATGCTCAACCACAATTTTTTGCGTGGTAATACAAAAATTGTTTCTATGTCGAAGTCATCACCATCATCATCGTGTAACTCATTAAATATTCCATCCAAGTCATATGGGCAGACACTCATATTTTTGCTCTTCCTCAAAGGTTGCAGCTAAAATATGATTTGAGTTGTATCCGTACTTTAAATAATAAAGTACGGATGCGTTTATGTGCCATCTTTCATAAATCCGATGTTTCAGCCGTGAGAATAGCCGCTTACTGATTGGATTATCTTGCTTTGCTATAGTTTCTAGCATAATTTGCAGTGCGACACGGGCATTAGGAAGGCTAGAATCCCGACGACAAAGAATCTTGACAGTTGCGTTGACGGGATCCAAGGCCTTAAGCAGGAACGAAACAATAACTTTTTGGCGGTTAGTCACACGGAACTGAACTCCAAGATCCACAAGCGCCTTTTCTGCAGTCTTTGAGTCGCCAGTATCTTTCCAACATGTCGAAGAGGGAGCTCCAATGTGTTCGGCAGTCCTTTTTAAGGTGAAACTCATGCCCGTTGTTCATGCGCTTCACATACTCTTGCAATTTTTCGTTGTTTTTCCCATAACGAAAAATTGCAACCAGCTTCCGGACTGCATTAATGGCTGAACCGACTTCCTCGTTTTTAAAATCATTTGGCACGGCCAATTGCTCTATGGCAATACCGCTGTCTTCATCATCATCACTATCTGGATCTTCCTCAGGTTGAATTTCATGGTGGCTCTTCGAATTTTCATCCTCATCCTCTTCAAATCTGTCTGGTCCTTCCAGGACTAATTTTCCCTTGGTAGGCTGTCGATACAACGTATGAATAACTCCTAGCTGCACACCATGCGCTAAACAAAGCTGTTGTTTGACGGATGCAATTTTCCCCAATTTTTGCATCACACTAGCGCCGTCCGTAGTAATTGCAACCACATCCGAATGCGATTCAATGCCGAACTCTACTAGTCTCTGCTCGACAAGGGCCAAAATCCTGTAAATAGTACAGGTAAGATCTTTACCCTATGTTTTAAACTACGGGCAACACCTTCGACTCGTAAATTTGGCACCTCTTCACTAGAATCTCACCGAGATCACTCGGTCATTGTGAAAATAACCGTGCAGTATGCCTAGGAAAACTTAAAATAAATAAATATTATATTGAATTGCCTGCAATGGAGATTGAGACACTATAAAGCAAAATATTTTGTAAGTCTAGCAACAGTGTTCATGTACTGGTTAAAATGTTTTCTCAGCCCAGGATTACTTAGCTTAAACTTTCACTTTTACTATCCTCATGGTACAAACAAGCAATACTAGATCACTGAAAAATTAGTAGAATAAAGTAAATTCAAACGTGCTACGACTCAATAGCTTCTGCGCACGTGGTACACCGAAGATACTGCGGCAATAATCAGCATGAACACTGCGCAGCCAGAATTTATCATCAGTACAACGATGTTATTATAGTTGAGGGATGACAACTGTCGTCATATACACTGAATCAGTTGACAGAACAATCTCCAATGGTTAACGTGCGCAGAAGCTTTTCAGTCGTAGTATGTCTAACTTGACCCTATGCTAATACGTTTTCAGTGCTCCCTACATGCTTGTTTGTACCAGGGAACATGAGTTACGCAGTTACGTGTGAGCGATAATACTGCATAGCTAAATTCAAGCTGTGAGTAATGCTGGGCTGAGATAACATTCTTTCCTAATATGCTAACGCTGTTGCTTCTGGCTAAACGTATTTTAATTTGCAGTTACTCAAGTCCTCCATTGCAGGTTATTCCAAATGCATATTTGGAGTTTTCCGGGCATGCTGCACGGTGTGTAAGTCATTTTCACAGAGCGATTTAAATCATGATAGGCAGAGTTATGGACATGGAGAGTGGACTCGAAATGTCAGAAGGGCATTGGTTATTCCAAATGCATATTTGGAGTTTTCCGGGCATGCTGCACGGTGTGTAAGTCATTTTCACAGAGCGATTTAAATCATGATAGGCAGAGTTATGGACATGGAGAGTGGACTAGAAATGTCAGAAGGGCATTGTAGAAATTAAAATTGTAAATTAAATATGCTGCTTCTCTGCGGAAGCCGTTCCCACAATGGGTACTAGGCCCAAGTTTCACACAAAATCGCCATCCGACAGCACTGACACGTTGATGTATCTTCTTTTATTTAAGGATGTCCACACATCGAAATCTATACTAATCCATCGTCCCTGACGAATGATGTCTGTAAGAACCTATCGTTTAATTTTTATTAGACATTTATGATTCTAGCAAATTTTGCCTAAATTTTTAATGAACATTTTTTGTTAGGGCTTGTACTTTTTCAGCATAACGAAATACAGCAGCCTTTATACCGTTATCTGACGTGGGAAGGGAGTCCTTTAATCCCAGCTCCCGAAGGCGAGCTTGGATACATTCCTGCATTATGTCAGATGTTCGGAACCTGCTGAAAGGTTCCCCAGCGCATGCTGTAAACCGGACTAGGATAGCCTCCATTGTATTAGTTAATGTCTGCCGGATCTAATTAAGAAATATTATTAATATAATTTAATTTTTGGTTTGTTTCTCGCAATGTAAATACCTGTTCCCTTCGGGGTTTTACGCTTGCGCTTGGGTGCTTCCATTGAATGAATCGCCTGAATATGGCTATGAAGTCCTGAAGTGCATCCACGTGGGGTCTGCACAACTCTTTTGCAGTCCACATGCCGCACTTTTGCCATCTTCATTTTTTTTAAAAACTGACCACAGGCTTGGTACAAGGGTCAATGTACTGGGACCTTGGTCAGTTTAGTTGATACCATCAAATTTTTGGTCGAACCAAGACGGAATTCTCCGCTCTGGGATGCGTCAAAACAAGCAAATGATTACACTGTACGGTGTCAAAATATTGTCGATGCATTGGGGTTTTCCCCGGAAACGTTTAGAGAGGTAGACATGCTTCTAAGCATCCTTTTAATGAGAATAAATTTCATAGCATTGCCGCAGACTATCAGATTTATATGAAATTTATAGTCCATCTAGAAGCATTTATCTTGTTGTAATGTCTGAACTAGAATCTGCTGCTAAGACAAAGCGCTTGCAGAGCTAAATAGAACATTCTCAAGCGATAAACTGTACCAACTTTACCCTGTACGGTTCTACAGGGTGTTCGATTGAAAATGACTTTTTCGAGAGCTTATGACAAGAGCAATCTACTTATTTGGTTAAAATTATGGGCCATCTGAGAATGTGACCTCCGTTGACCCGACCTTCAGAAAATTACATGACCTTTCGACCCTAAATATGAATTACTCTTGTCATTAGCTCTCGAAAAAGTCCAAATTCATGAATGTGTGTAAACCTTTTGGCCTGTGCACAGATTTGATGCTGCAGTTTACGCCCATGCTAAAAAACCCTCCAAAATTGTTTTCCGGTTCCTGTTTTAAACCAGCCTGGCGATTTCGGCGAATTTTAGGAGATGCAATCCCTAAGACAGCTCTAATTTCAGCCACGGTTTGTAGTCCTCGCTTGAGTACTTTGGATTTTATTCCTGAAAAAATCGAACAATTATTTGGGACACCCTGTATTATGAAGACGGCAACATATTTTTAAACACAGATGTTCCTGATGACGCCAGCATTAAACTTCAAAAAGTTTATGTAACTATTTCGGAATCCCGGAAAATTCAGCTTTTAAGGGCGGGTAATAACACAAGTAAGGAAAGTGAGGAGGAGGAAGTTATTCTGTATGATGAAAATAGCGACGCAATACCCATTAAAACACGCGCGGAGTGGTAGGTGTAAAGGAACAAATTTAAGGAGACAAACTGATAGAGTTGCTTCGAGAAGTGGAACTCAGCGAGGACTACGAAAGGGATCTATTTACCAGTGTTGTAAACACCCAAATCAGCTGAGAATTGAATCTTTTGTTAGATATTAGATATAGATATTAGATTTTGAGTTAGATATACCTGTCATTTTCAATAATAAGGACATCAGTGCGACCGCGGAAACAAAATACAAATACTAAAATGCGTGAGGTTTTGTGTGACGATAGTGGATGCATTTTAGAACAAACAGATCAAAACACAAAAGATCCCAGTATTTTAAGGAAAGCCATCGGTATGGCTAGCGGTAAGGTGGGTAATCCCCGCCACCAAGTACACATTTTGTATCTCAAGAAGTAAAGAATGATCAATTCAAATTCGATCCAACCTGGTGGATCTACCCGTGACTGACGTTTCGAGGCAGTACTCGAGTGACTCCTTGCAAGTCTATCCGAGTTTATCAGTCAAGGACCAAAACCCAGTTGAATTTCTAAATACTACAGAATCTTCAAGTTGTGTTGACCTAACAAGGGGACGTTTTCAGGTGTCCGCGGCGTGCAGCACCGAGACCCTATACAGCGCAGAGCTTATCCATAAAGATTACCCCCTGCAAAGCAGTAGGTGCGGAAACTCGACCTAACCAGAGGGTCACAAAGTTTTGGGGTCAAAACTGTGCAGAGGGGATACGTGCAAACCGAAAAATCCCATAATGATTTCCCACTTTTGGGTTTCGAGTGATTTTTGAAAATACGGTCAAAAACGGCTCTACTGCTGTTGAATTGGGGTATTATCTTCTTTGAGAGTTAACAAAACCAATATTTTTCATTTTCTGAAAATTTCACCGCCTTGAGTTAAAAAAAGTCATCCCATGACTCACCGTGTGTAGGAATGGGGACTCACTCGAAATGGAAAACTGCAAAATCCTTATGGGATTTAACGTGGGATTTTTTCGTTTGCACGTATCCCACCTTTTGCACCTATTGACTTCAAACTTTGTGACCCTCCAGAAGGGCCAAATCTGAGTTTCCGCACCTACCGCTTTCAGAGAAGCAATCGTTATGGATGAGATGCGCGTTGCATAGGGTGTCGGTGCTGCGCGCCGTGGACACCTGAAGACGTTCCCGTGTAAGTGTTTATACTGTTTTGAGAATGTCAAACAAATTTCGGAAAAGTCAAATTGGATTTTCAAAATCATTTTGCTGGTTTCGCTGTCATCTTTATAAATGATTACTGTTGCTCCGCCCTGCGCCCAACCTTTTGGTCCGGCGATAGACATTATACTTTCTTTAGTTGAAATGAGTAAAAGTATAATATGTACTAGGGGCTACTTTCTTAAACTCCGTTAGCTCAGTTTATTAGTATGGAGGTAGAGATGGAAAGATAATTGTTTTGTCGTTCTGTGAAATTGTTTTGTGGATGTTCACGTGTACTGTGGTCACGTGTAATACTTTTTTAAAAATGAGATACTGTTAGTGTTCCTAGCCAGGTGAGGGGTACATTCCATAATCCTCAATACTATCTGCCATCCATACGCAAAACAACAATACCTTTCGCACATATCCTCTTAACATACAAATGCGACAATCATCTAACGACCACACTGCACACCCACACTGCTTGTATGTGTCTAATCCCTGATGAATTCACGAACGCCACTTTCATACAACACAACCCCAACGGGTCTATAGGCTGGGACAATACAACCAATTGAAACCTAACCACTCCTTTTCAACCTGCCGGAAACTGAAGCAACTGAAACTAAACCAAGCCGCTCCATAACCAATGGGAAACTCAGCCAAGCGTCCTCTGAACCACGTTTGAACTCAACTCGCCCATGTTAGAACTCAATCAGTTAACATTTGAACCATTGTATTTCAATTTCATGACTAACACCAAACCTTCAGTAATGATCTCAAAACACTTGCAAGGCTATGCTTTGTTCTCATATACTGAGTGCAGATGGGCTTACACGGGTACAACATTCTAAAATTTGTGCTTCAATTATTGTATACCTCCAAATTTCGATTTTTCCCAAACGCAATTATTCTGTGTATATACACATTAACACATACATCGTATACATATGCATAATAGCGCACAAGACGGCGGTATTCACACTTTTGAATACTGTGATCGAGCTTATTGCATTTGAAGATGAACCTCATGCCTACAAGCCCATCTGCATTCAGTACCTGAGAAGAAAGCATAGCCATGCAAGTGATTTGAGATCGTTATTGAAGATTTGGTGGTAGTCATATCCGTATGAAGTATAATGGTTAAAATGTTACCTGGTTGAGATTTTGTGGTTGAGTTCCAACAAGGGCGAGTTTAGATATGGTTGAGTTCCCACGTGGTTCAGAGGAGGCTTGGGTGAGTTTTCCATTGGTTCATAAGCGGTCTGGTTCAAATCGGACTAGTTGAGTGAGATCTTGGTTGAGTTTCAGCTGGTTCAGTTCCGGCTGGTTGAGTACGAGTGGTTGATTTTCAATTGGTTGTATTGTCCCAGACACAACCACAACACCCACATCACATAACCCCGCTAACAAACGCGTACACGACAAGGATATCTAAATCTCTGCAGGTTCTATATGTTCTGTTGTTAGGTCTATTATTCTTATTATTCGTGAATAATTTCGAGTGTGAGACGACTCCGTATCTTGAAGCCAGTTAATATACACCTTATGAACAAAGTACGTACTATGACTTTAGTATTAATCATGTTGTAGTCAGTACATACTGGCATTATTGTTTTATGAATCATCACCATCATGAATTATTTCCAGTGTGAGACGGCTCCAAATATTTAAGGCAACTTATACATAACTTATGTACAGTGCACGTACTGTCACTATAGAATTGATCATGTAAATTTTCAACATCAAAATTTGTTGTTAGTAATACTTATCATCACCTTCTAGAATTTCGAGTGTGAGGCGACTCCGACTCCTGAATCTAGCTTACACATGTGTACAGTGCAAGTCCTACTGCTATAACACCGATCATTCAGTTCAACTTTGAGCTATTTCATACCAAACCGGAAGGGTGTATGCATCATGGTGTTCGATTTTCGACTTCTACTCAGTATATGATTCTCCCACCGAAAAATTGCCACTCCGCACCGCACTTCAGCACTCGGTCCATTCTGGTAGGAAATACGAATTATTTTGTGGCGCAACGGCTATTCGGCTGTAACTCACCAACCTGGCAACCGAATCTAATTTTTGTTTTAAAAGATAGAGAATTAAATTCTGTAGGCAGGTTTGGAAGTGATTATGGTATCTTGCGTAGTTTTTCCATAATTTGAAAGGAAGTTACAAATTTTGATAACTTTGAAGAATAACTATTGTAGTTTAAACTTCGTTTTGAAATTGTGCAAAAACTATTCCACTTTTGAAAAATTCCCCCTGCCCTGGAGAATTTAATTCTGTCTTTTAAAACAAAAATTACATTTAGTTGACTCGTTGGTGAGTTACACCGCCGTTGCACCACAAAATAATTCGTGTTTCTCGCCAGAATGGACGGAGTGCTGAAGTGCGGCGCGGAATGGTAATTACTCGGTGGGAGGATCATATACTGAGTAGAAGTCGAAAATTGAACACCATGATGCAGACACCCTTCCGGTTTGGTATGCAATAGCTCTTTGTCATTATTATTGCTATTACTACTCATCCTCCTTCCAAAGAGTTGCCACTGCGAGCTTCCCATCCTGCAGCTCCCTTTCAAAGCTATGCATACTCCCATAGCAGTAGTGATCAGTGACAATTAGTACCGTATCCTGATTATTCAATGAACGCGGGAAAGGGATGAGCCTGAGGGCAAACTTTTAATGTTGTTGTTGTTGTGGACTCTGATGCAGTGATCACTCAGTGCCTCTGAAGACAATCGTCTAAGGACATTATTGTCCACAGTGAGCACTGAGAGAGCCCCTTGTTGTTCATGGCCATTATGATGCAAACAGTGTGCACTTGGAAAGTTTCAATCCTTCAGTGTCACAACATAACACAGACCATATTGCAGTCTCACATTTGCGTAATATACATCTTCCACGTCATAGTACTACACATTTTAGTACTTGACCCACAGAACAGAGGTCCGACAAACCCCCAAAATTCACCCTTCAACCCTCAAACACCCAACCAGAACCCCCCTCAGAGACTATACATCCCGGCTCCTCACTTCCCAATTTTAAAATTCGAGGTGGATACACTGCTCCTATCAGTCTCCATTGGATCACTTGTCCTAAAACTATCTATGAATAGCCTATTCCCATGTGAGCGCGGGCTATCACGAACAAATTAACCAGAGGCATTGTCAGCTCATGTCACCGAGCAATTAGGAAGGTTTTCCTGGGTATTAAAAATCTCGATGGGGCTCAACTATTGTCACTGTCACTACCACCCACTATGGGGCTGTCCATATATTGTATAAATATTTTTTGGGCGAAAACCCACCCCTCCCCCCCTTGTCATCAATGGGCGTCATACGAGGACTTCCTCGATTTCTGACCCC
>WJFA01004275.1:0-11020 GCA_009870155.1 Pseudobourletiella spinata | reverse complement strand
AGCTCACCAAGCTCAGCGACGGCCCAATGTCTGACGCTCGGATTCATCAATAATTTGATTTGAGCTGAAAATAATAACCACCTGCTCACAGTGCAACATCATGACTTATATTCTCTCACTCAGTCACCTTCCGCATCCCTCACGCCACTCCTGTCGCCCTCAGTTTCCAAGGAATATAGTCTACTAGTTGTTCCCACCGATCAAATTTACATCGTCCGCGCCGCCAACGTTGTAATTTGAGCGGGGAAACTATATGAAGACTTACTGGAGGACAGAATACATAATTAGAGTACGGAAGCTGAACCCTTGACACGTGCAGATACATCAGTGAGGCTATTAGCATCATCATCATCATCATTCCATGGAAAGAGTAGGGTTTACTTAACGCTGTGAGGAAAGCAATTTATTTGGGAATTCCCGCGGATCTACTATACACTGGTTCCTGGAAGAGGCTCTCCATACATGGTACGTGATAGGTCGCACCTGAAAATACAGATGAGGATGAGCTAAAGGGGAACGAGGGGATGGGAGTGACCAATAAAAATCAACGATCATGTCTCTTCTAATTATAATAGCTATACATTCAAGCTTGCCCGTCTGAAGAGAAATTACTACTGACCACGGTGGGTTGGGTATCAAATAGTGGGAAAACACATCAGGGCCTTCGCACACTGTGCAAGTTCTGTGTTCTTATTGCTATTATTATTATCATCATCATTATAAAAGCTCCATAATGGCCTTCTCGTAAATGATCGTCACTGTCAGGTAGACACGGCCATCCCTACGGTAGCAAGAGTAATGGCTCAATAACAATGTTAATCAGGGTTTCAGAAAATAAATACAGAATTTAGCAGCTTCCTTCGCGCCGTAGCGGATAGTAGCTAAAGGTTGCCCTGTTGGCCTGATCCTTGTCCATAATAGTGTGTGAATGATGGTCATATGCTCGTATGCAGGGGAAAGTGGAGAATTTCTTGGGACGCTGGAAATTAAGTGAGTGAAGCCGACAATCTAAGCAGGATGGAAGTAACCATCGCTTTAGCTAGCACATATGTGGGAAGGAATGGACCCACTCAGCCCATTGTTTTCTCTTCCTTTTTTCCGCATATCTCCCGAATCTGGGATGAGTATAGCACGGAGGTCTTGTGTTCAAAACATAGACTTGTCTTCCAAGATCTTTTCCTCATCGAGATTATATAGAACTTTAAGATGCTGCTGGAGGGAGGAAGATTGGGCAAGGCGGAGATGGAAAAGCCTTTAGGAAAAATTTCCGACTCAGCTGAAACCAGGATGTCTTCAGCTGGGGATGAATTGCCCACGGGTGGCGATGCTAGATGCTACCCTGAGCAATGTCTGCTTCTACGTTGGAAAAGTGAGCCACCCTACTAGCGCCCTAGCCACACAGCACACAGTCATATACGCATGTGCTCCCCTTTCTGTGTATTCAGGTCCTAATGCCCGCATGGATCAGTGGGTTTTTCTCTGTTCCTTGTGGCTAGCCTATGCTCTCCGTTATAAAATTTCTGTGGGTGTGAGTACTTTTGGAGTTTGCGGTTGGAAGAATGTGTCGTGTCTGCCTATTCTGACTACGTGTGTACATTTGAGTGTGGATGCAGGATGAGCAGGCTACGCTGTCTGTGGGCACTTAAGTTGTGGAGAAAGGGCTCCTTAATACATCTCGGTCCAGCCCAGCCACGTCTGTTATGGGAGGAATGGAAAGGCGGTCCAAGACGGTTCTTTATACACGCATCAGTTTTAAAAGGATCAGGGATCTTTGTTCCAGTTCTAGCAACCTATCCACCACCAGTTTAAAGGACTTTGCAGAGAAGTTGACTTGTACCCAGGAAGGGGCCAGAAGACGGATACACATGTGTATACAGCAGAGCTGCCGAGAAGGGAATTCGGATTCCCGGGAACTCTCTCGTCTGCTCAGCGGGACGTGAACAAGGTGGAGGAGGCACACTTACGGACACTGCTCCCATACATATTCCCACAGTTCCTTTCATGTGTTGCAATCAAATGGTTATTTCGCAATGTAGGGGAAGGTAGATGCTGCTTTAAAAGAATCATTTCATCCCGGTGGGCACGCACTTTCTCTTTCTCATCCCCATTCCTTGAATGAAACTACATAAGGACCGGCTTATCCCACATTTTACCTCCTTTCAGATGTCTTTTCGCCCCGCCCATCCTACCTTGGTCATCAGGGTTGAGAAAAACGTGGGTAGACATAGACAGAGAGAGAGAGAGAGAGAGAGAGAGGAAGGAGAGGAATTCCTCCCGGCAATTATTGAGTGGGCTTTCCAACCTACAAAATCGTTCCTGGATAATAGAACATAGAGAGACGTGGCAGTGTATGATTACATGAAACTAGGAATCTAAATCCACAATTCTCCTTGCCTACTACGTGTAGACTCCGCAATTGTGAGGAAATAGAGGGAGATTGATTGAGCGGAACTATACATAATCGTCTATGGACTTGACAACGTGGACCATAACACCAAAGTTACCATAACATCGGCAGGTATGGGGGAAGGATCATTCAAGTGGTAATGAGTAGCCCATAGGAAAAATCTGAAAATAGATTCACGTTTCAGCTCAGTCAGTTCATATCATTATTGATGAAAAAGAGATGATGATGATGAAGATGAGAAGATGGGAATCTGCTCATTATGGGAGCTATAGGGGATGGGGATTTCCTCTTCATTTTCACTCCTCGTAATGAGCCCGAACTCCGGCTGCATTTCTTGTAAGGCCGGTAGTGAGTTGGACAGGAGCTCCTGTATCATTGAGATTAATGGGAAAGTAGTAACCTTGAAGAAATGATTTCGTCTTATAAAGTCACTTCCAAGTGTCATAGATATTGCTCCCTATATGACAGATAATGATAATTACACATCGGGGCTGAAAGTGTGGTTTTATACTACACCAAATACCCTCCTCCAACATTTGAATAGGCTAGAAAATACTGGGCGTATTTCCATTTTCACTGCAATTATAGCTCTTTTTTGAGCAGAGTCTACAGCGGGGATGCTATTAATGGCGTGAGTATAGCAGGGGCTATCCGCTATCCTAAAGTTGGATCTAGCCTGTCATCCCATTTGAAATGCTAGAATTCCCTTCCATTCTGTCCGAAGTCTAGGGGCATTTTATTTGTGCATTTGTGTGGGACTTTTCATGTTGGAGCCGACGATGAGCACTTTTTGAGACAATGGTGACACGGAATGAATATGTATATGTATATGTACATCTCCATTCCCTTCCTCAACTATATATTCCGAATCCCAAATCCTGGCTTACGACGTACATGCAGATATACGAGACGCTGTGAATGTCAGTAAAGAGCCAACTAAATGCTATACTTGTGGGTTGGAACAATTGCGGGGAAATTGGAGGAGAGTATAATAGAAGAGATGAAATTGGAGACAATTAGACCTCATTCCCTGTTTCCAAGGTTATTGCCCGGACACGGGATCCGGAAACTATTTTTTCCACTTGCATATGCATACATGCTTATCTTGGGAGATTTAAGTGGAGTGAAGTACACTGAGTATATGCACTTCCTTGGCATACGGAGGGAGAAGAAGAAGGAGGAGATTCATTGGATCACTTGATACTACAGATGTTAAATCCATTGGGAAAGTGGTTGGGAGTAAAGCCATGGGATAATTTCACTACGTTCAACCGCTATCCCTGCGTCCTTCCCTGATCTGAATCCAATATGGGACCTAATTCCTAGTTGCTAATGAGGGTCCTTGGACGAAAATGTGAGTGTGTGTGTGTGTTTATGTGTGCCTGTCGGAACTCGGGTGACGGCTGGGAAGAGGGAAGAGAAATAATTTCCTTTAGGATTTACTGTACCATTACAGACAAGTTATTCTAAGACTTAACGGGTAGGGTTTAGGATAGGTTGAGAGTTAAAAAGACTAACACTAACACACAACAGTAGCCGTGACACACATACACATCCTTGTTCAAATCCAGAACTGCCCAGACAACCCCTCGCTGGAAAATTTTTCCCCACTTCTAGTCGTGCCCTCGCCCTCATCATTCTCCGTCCTATTAAATTCTTCCTCTGCCCAGAAATCTCGTCGTGGTTAGCCAGGACAGGATCTGTGCTAATACCCAGGATATTTTCGCAGGAATGGTAAAACCTAGTCATAAGGAACATAATTGAGCATAAATAAATTTACCATCGAACCTCGAACAGGAGTATGGAGAGCGGGGGCTAAAACGGGACATGGGAAAGATTCTTACAAATGATTGAAATTTAAGAAAAATTGGACTAGAACCAATATTTTGACCAAGGAATGCCATGGAACCTCTCATCCGCAGAGGCTCGTAGTCGTCGTACGGAGGAGCGGCGCGGAAAGGGAATAAGATTCTCCAAGAAAAATGACGGGAAAAATCAGTTGGCATTCATCAAAATGTCTGGTCTGGCAGAGGATGGCAGCTCCGCGTGCGACCATACAAGGTGGAATTAGAGTGCATTTCACTCTTTCCTATGCCAACCACCATTAAGGATTAGATGGGTAGGAAGGCTTGGGGCAAATCTTCAATTTTCTCTCCGACAATTTTCATTATTACGTACCATGATCATCATTTTCTCAGATCTGACGACCGTACAGGTCGCATCGTGCTCCTCTTCGAGCCTTTCAAAGCTCCAACTCATTTTCAAAAGTAGTACGACAAAGAGGAAAAGCGACAGAGCAGGGCTCACAGTCACGGTTCTTATAGGGTTCCATGACAACACGATGAGCTCTGCGGTTGTCTCTTCTAAACTTGAACCCATTCCTTCTACTCAGTCATCCATGGTGACTGGAAGTGTGTGTGTGTGTGTGTGTGTGTGTAGAGGGATGATTTGGTGATGTAGTTAGTTTCTCTGGGTCTTTCATGTTCTACATGTGAAAATTGAGTAGACGAGGACGGGAAAGGAAGAGGTAAAGGTCCTATATTTTTCCCCAATGTTCACACTCTACACCTTTGAAGGTTGAATTGGAACTTGGGTGTGGGGATAAATTTCCGGTGCTTGAGTGAGAGACGCACCCTCTCCCTTGATTTACTGGACCGGAATGCTATTATAAGTTTTAATTGCTCCGTCTCTCTGTCTCCTTTAGAGTGCGCGCATTCTCTGCCAGCACACGTTAATTGTACTAATTAAAGGAACAGAATAGTTAATCCCACTTTCCATCAGGTTCTGGAGAACAATGTGTTGTGTGTGCTCCTGTATTTGAGGGAGGACCCTGACCGGCCAGAGAGCCTCCCACCACTGCGCATGCATCCCAGCCTTGAAAGGAGCATTTTCACAATTTACGACTCAAAGCCTTCCTATGTATTCACCCCACGAGTTTTTCCTAAGCCGACACTTAGAGGATGAGGTAATAAAATTTAAATCAGGCTTAAATACACCACACCATACTCAAGCCCCCCACACCTTTCTCCACAAACCAATTATGTTCATGGCCAGGACATTTTCAGGGAGGGGGTAAGTATTCTCCATGACGATATGGTGGTGAATAATAAGGCGTGGGGAAAAAACATCCAGCATTCAGTCCTAGCTGCCGTATGAAGTGGCCCAACTTGGAAAAATGACAAGGTTCAATTTCTTGGAGAAAATTATATAATACAGGAAATGAGAGGGGGAACTGCACGGAGAAAGTGGGTTAAGTGCTCTACCCTTTACTACTTGTGTGCCCGGGATCCGAGCCAGGAATCCCACAAGATTTCAAATTTTCTCCTTTTGAAAATAAACTCATACGTGATCTCCAAAGAGGCCGCCTCACTCTTCCACTATTCTTCCTATCCCCAGAGTGCTCCGCCATCCTCCTTTGATGTTATTGAGGAAATAATCCTGTTAGGGACCCATCAGTGTAACCATGGAGTATTTCACCTTTGGACTGTCACATCTGAGTGTCATACTAGTACGAAGGGATCCTTCCGGTGGAACTTTTTCTCCGCAACCCACAACTCTCACACAGTCGTGTATATATATATATATGTATGTATAATATAGTTCCGAATCCGGTGGGTGTCAACTTATTACAGTCCTATGATGGTCTCATCCAATGGAACATGGCTGGAGTTTTCCGTGCAGTAATAGATTTAGGGTCATCAAGCCCCCTGTTACGATGCTCAAAGTGTTGGTATGTGACTCGTAAAAATTTCATGGGTTTTGAAAGCGGTGGTGGAGCACTGTGAAAAGGACGGATTGGAGGACACTTTCCACAATCCTCTCACAATAGAACTCGCACGGCCGGTTTTCCTAAAAGAGATGAGAAACGTGGTACGTGGACAGAACCTTGACACTTGATGCCTGGCAGGGTGGATTTATGCTTGGGAAAGAGAGAGAGAGAGAGAAAAAAAGGAGGGATTTTGAAATGGGAGGAGTGGAAAGCTCATATGAGGAAGAGATGCTTCAGGATATACTTTTGGACCCGCTTTGTAATGCTAAGCTAAGTTTTCCATTCACGTACTTCCTCCGTTTGCATAGACATTTGTCCTCCTTCCTCCCACTTGGCATGCCTGGCATATATATAGATGAGGACCGTCTTGACCTTATCATGTTGAAAAGGGAAAGCCGCACTTTTGATTCCGAGCCAGTGTAGTGTGGTAGGGGTGGTGGTGTTCCATCCGGAAAATTGCCCTCTTCCTTCAGACCCCGTCCGCCTCTTCCGACACCATTCATCCATGCCTTTACTCATCCCTACGTCTCTCTGTGTGTCTATTGCATATGCACTCAACTTTAGGTAACATCTTCAAAGTTTTGGGAACTTTGTGGAAGTAGGATCCTTCGTCATGATTTTTGTCCTAATAAACAAGTTACTTCATTTGTCTCATTAGCTCTTCATATTGACGGAGAGAGAGAGAGAGAGAGAAGGGAGTCCATTAGGTGTGAGTTAGAATGCGGACAATTTTGGAGTATGGAATGGAAAGAGAGTCGCGTCATAAATTAATATTTTACGTGCTGCTGGGAACATTTTGCTCTGGAAGTAAATGACTTGGTCGTGTGTGGGGTTGGAGACTTTGATGTCAATGGGAAATGAACGTAAAAATTCCTCGCAGTCACATTGCCTCTCTCTCTCTCTCTATATGGATAGATCCTTGCCGTACTCAAACCAAGTTCCTCATCATCATCATCATCATCACTTCTGGCTTTGAACAAATGATGAGAGGGGGACGAATCCAAGGTGTGCTCGTCTCTGTCCCTTATTTGCACACACTCCATTAACTTGATGCAATTTGGCTCCGACGGAGTTACGCCGCTCGACCTTTTTGTTCCTACACCGAGAGGAGGTAAACATGGCTAATCATAACTGTGCCAAAATATTATTTGCCGTCGGCTCTATTGCACTCTCGGAGTAAACAATGTCCTCACCAACTCGGAAAATATATGGGCATGCATACTTGATTGATGGTGGGCGCAGGCGTGTGTGCATGTTTGAAGTCACGTCCTAGTGTCTGGACATCCGCCTGTGAAACTACCACTGGAGAGATTGGAAACCGTTCAATGGAAATGAGCTTTAGTGTCGTTGGACGATGAGGTGAAACTTAATCAATTCGGACTACCCAGAGAATAATGTAGCCGGGCTCAGACGCAACGCACATAGCCGGGAACGCTTTGAGTGTTATTGTACTCGCCCCATTCCCCTTTGTTAGATGTGACGGACCGGAGATTTGAGGGGTTATTTGCCAATGGGAATGAGAGATGATGATTCCACATTGGGCTGAGAGGGCTGACAATATATGGAGCTGGGCCGGTGAGACTATGATGGGATTCAATCATTCCACAGAGGATTCCCTCATCAGCATTTATATTTCAACTCGAGCTTGTTACTGTAACATCCGCACATGTAAATTCGGGGGAAATAATCAATGACCGAGGACCGAGGTCTTGAGCCACCTTACACTTCAACCTATATCCGGATTTATTTCCGGCCTGCCAAAATGTACAGTTGTAGAGTCCTCCGACTTAAACTACATTGCGTCCACGTCCTATCTAGTATCCGTTCCGCCTTCGTATCCGGGATGGAAACTGAGCAAGTGAGTGGTACGAAAGGGTGACAGTAAGTATTCCCAGCATTTCCTCCGCCCTCAAATAAAAAAGTGATGAGAAGGTTCTCTTTGGCTCCACACATGCTCCCTTCTCACACGTAGATGTGTGAGCAGGGGCTTCGGAACGTGTCGTATATCCTTATATATCTATACCTTGTGCTCACTGGCTCAGTTATTCAAACCCTGTGGCTCTTGAACTTTTGACGAAAAGCGGGAGAGGAAAGCAGAGCCAACAAAGGTAATGCATGGAGTAGTCGTGGATGCGGGGAGGAGAGTGTAGTTATATTGTCGAAAGGGATTCCTCCCTCACTTTCCTTCCTTTCCGGACCGTATGGCACTCAAGGGCATATTTGTGGGAAACTTTTCCTCAACTCACGGAATGGAACACAACTTTGAAGAACACCCCGACCCCTGTCCCATGAGGAGCCAGCTGGCACCCGGATTTTTCCCCAGCCTATACGCAAATGCTGCGATCAGCTTGAACTGCAATTGAGTTCAAGTGTGGGTGTGTGTGTGTGTGTGTCTACACGGAAAAACACAAACTTTATTCTTCACCCACATAGAATCTCCAGACGGCCAAGAGTAAAGAAGGTGAAGAAGTGAGACAGGTAAAAGAAAGTGTGATGCCCCGTTCAATGTGAAATTCCCTTCTTCAAGTTATGGTAGCAGAGGAGAATGGTGGGATATAGTCGGGTATCAAGGAAATACATGGCCACTAGCCCTTTGAGCCTGATGGGACGAAAGTAGTGGCGGTGTGGGTAAAGAGTCGGAGGGGAATGACAACAACTCTTTCCATTCCTGGACAGCGTGACTGCGGTAAACAATGTAGAAGGGTTCTTATTTCCAGATTACGTGAAGAGATTGCTCCAAACTAAGTGTTTCCTTGGGCTGTCGCCAGGTCGTCTGCATGTGCCCGCGTAAGATACAGACAAAGAGAGGTGTGGGGAGGGGGAGAGAGTACCCATGGGTGGGTGGCGGGTGGTAATTTGTAACTATTTTATGGTAGTGTTGAGGTCATGCCTTAAATACAAAGTTGACGACCCAGTGGGAATAGTGGAAAAGTCCGACTTGTCTGAGGAAGTGGGAAAAGAAAGGGGATTCCAAGAGGCTTGGCGTCCTTCGTGTGAGCACTGGGGCTGCATGTTTGTAATCCCTTTTATAATCTTTTATGCATGATGGTACAGGGGTCCGCGGAGGAGAAAGCCCATTTTGTTGGAAATGGTATACAAATTGCTAGAGGATTCTTCCCGGAATGGGCTGTGAGTGAGCGAGGGACTTTGGGTGGCATAAATTGTGTACTCCAATAGCAGTTCCAGTGAATCATATTAGTGTCCCAGAATCCTTCCCCTAGTATGTTATACTGGGACAAATGGAGGCAATACACTGCTATGGCCAGGGAGCTTGGCAAGGTGATGGCCTCAAGGATTCGCTATGACTATTAAGTATAATGACAGTAATGGTGTTGGTAGTAAACAGTGTGATTTGGAAAAGAATCCAATAATTATGGGACTGGAAATCCCATATATTTTCTAAAGTTTTCAAGAGAATTAGTTTTGTTCGGGAAGTTGGGAGTATTTTAATGTACGCAATGGTGGAAACAACCGCCTCTGCTTCTGCTTGGTTCAGCCTTCAATAATGGGCGTAGTTGACGTGCTAATATAGAAGTTTGCGGTTGGAGTGGTGGTGGGGAAAGTTTAGGAGGTTCCGGATGAATAGCGCGCTTGTACACACACATCACAGAGCACACCCAGTCATCGCCCCCATATCATCTCTAATGTGCCAGTCAAACTTTTAATTTTTTCCTCTTCAAACGGCTCAAAATTATTCAAAAAGTAAGGAAAAAATTACTTGTAATATCTGAGCCATACATATGGCTTCATGGAAACTCTTCACCCATTAATTCGTAGATTTGGAATATATGGGCTCAAAAACCGATAGTGGAATCCGCTTTAATTGCCAATAAAAACCATCATTTCACGACTCCGTCCCGCCACCACTCGCCCCGAGAGACTCTTCATCTTCATCCCGCAGTATCAATTTTCCGCGACCCACAGATTGTCACCCGTGCCGTAGGAGATTTCACACTTTGAAGTTTTTTTCTTTGTGATACCCATCCCCCGGAGAGTTACACACGTAGGAACAATATTATGGCTTCCAGTATTTCCTCTGGCTCTCAAGAATCATGGTGGTAGTGGCCAGTCTCTTTATACCTTGAAAATGGCATAGTTGTGTGTCCTAGAGGCTTTCGCTACCTTTCCCGGCTATAGAGTTTTCTCTGGAGCTTCCTTACGATTTTATAATGGACGCACTCGAGGGTTTCTCCACCCGTTGTTATAAAATTAATTTCGAATTTATATCATTCGGTCCACCGAGACTCAGGTGTTGTAATTATATCTTGTAACTCTGACTGTGAGGACTTAATTGGTTGCAGTTGGCGATTTCGGTGTACTTATCCAGCGAGAAACGTGGTTCCTGAACATCATTAAATGGAATTTGAACTAGAATTCACAAAGCGTCCATAATCTTTCGGAAGTTAAATGGGAAGATGAGCGGACTGACTTGAGTGGCGACATATTTTCTAGATGTCCTGCAGTAAACTTGCAGTCACACATGCACTTGTTTTCGGGGGATACATCTGTTACATTTATACAGCGATGGTCCATACACCAGATAGCGATACCATCTTGTCCTGCGACAGCTAGCCGTGTCCCAGTGGTACACCCTCGGTGCACCTATAAAATTAGGACCACACACAAACATACTTTAGGTTACAAACTCTACAGATTGAGGAAATTGGGGATAGTATAATTGTCTCTTTAAAATCGCTGTGAGCCAGTTTGAATTGAATCTGTTGGATTCAATTCCAACTGGATGGAAATTTTAATCTGGCTTGAACCAAAATGGACATACAAGGGGAGGAATGCACTTGTCACCCTAGCACAGATAAGACACTATGTGGATTTAAGAGGTCATC
>WJFA01004274.1:0-11023 GCA_009870155.1 Pseudobourletiella spinata | reverse complement strand
AAGCTGGTGATGTCTACTTGCAGGACTTCCATGAAGAGTATGCCGTGGAGGCTTTTCGGAAGTTTGACAAGGACGGGACGGGCTTCATCTCCGCCATGGACTTTTACTTCATTATGACAAATATCAAGTCGCATTTGCTCACTCCGGAAGTTTCTGCCAATTTAGTCGCTGTGAGTTGGTCGAGAATTCCCATGATTTCAGGAATGATGTTGGATGGGACAATTTAATGTTTCGTTTTGTTTTCTTTTTTTTCGGAATAGGCCGCAGGAGGAACATCCGGAGGTCACCGCGTCTCCTTTCCATTTTTTATTGCATTTAACTCCCTCCTAAATAACATGGAATTGGTGAAGAAGATTTACTTGAATGCATCGAATAACGCTCGCGGAGCGGAAGTAACCAAGGAGGAGTTCCTCCACTCGGCTCAGATCATGAGTCAGATCACGCCGCTGGAAGTAGACATTTTGTTCCAGCTCGTCGACCTGCTCCACCAGACGGGGAGAATCGTCTACGCCGACTTGTCTGCCATTGCCCCGGAACAATATTTCAAGCAAATAACCAAGAGATTAACGGACGTCCGGGCCGTCCAGAGTCCGGAGGAGCGCGGGGTGCTGATTCAAATCCTGGAGTCGGCCTACCGGTTCACGTTGGGCTCCATTGCCGGAGCCATCGGAGCCACTGCCGTTTACCCCATTGACTTGGTCAAGACGAGGATGCAGAATCAGCGGACGGGGAGCTACATTGGGGAACTCATGTACCGGTCCAGTGCGGACTGCTTTAAGAAGGTCATTCGGCACGAGGGGTTCGCGGGCTTGTACCGTGGGCTCGTGCCGCAGCTCATCGGAGTCGCCCCTGAGAAGGCTATTAAGTTAACGGTAGGTTGTAGGAATTGGATGGGAATTTTTGAGGATGTTCAGGGATAAATTAGATTAGATTAGGTTAGAATATTGATTTTGAAAGATATGTTTGTAATCTTGTATGTTTGATTTTTTCTGTGGGCAGGTAAATGATTTAGTGCGGGATAAATTAACGAAGAAAAATGGGACGATTCCCTTATGGTCTGAAGTGGTTGCCGGTGGGTGCGCCGGTGCATCCCAAGTAGTGTTCACTAACCCTTTGGAAATTGTGAAAATTCGGTTGCAAGTGGCGGGTGAGATCGCCTCAACTGCGAAAATCAGTGGTTTATCCGTTGTGAAAGAATTGGGCTTCTTCGGTTTGTATAAAGTAAGTTTGGCTGTGAGCTGTGAGGTCGTGCATCAGTTTGATGGGCATGTTGTTGGTAACATTGAATAAGTTTTCCCTGTGGTTCCTTAGGGTGCGAAAGCCTGTTTCCTCCGTGATATACCTTTCAGTGCAATTTACTTCCCTGCCTATGCTCACACTAAGGTGAAGTTTCAGGATGAGAGCGGATACAATCATCCGCTAACTCTTCTAGCAGCCGGTGCCATAGCTGGTATCCCAGCCGCCAGTTTAGTCACCCCTGCTGACGTAATCAAGACTCGATTGCAGGTGAGACTGGACTGGAAAAGTTTGTTATTTGGTGGGAATGAGCACAATGTAGTGATCAGGTATGTTATGTAACGAAGCTAAATATTTAACATGCCTTTTGTATTTCTTTCCACCGCACGACAACAGGTCGCAGCCCGAGCCGGTCAGACAACTTACAGTGGTGTTATTGACGCGACGAGGAAGATCTGGGCGGAGGAGGGCGGGAAGGCATTTTGGAAGGGCGCCGGAGCTCGTGTCTTTAGGTCTTCCCCACAGTTTGGTGTAACTTTAGTGACGTACGAAATCCTCCAGCGCCTCTTCTACGTGGACTTTGGCGGAACGTAAGTTGTGTGAACTGAGAAACTTTTTCCAACCCGTAAAGTCTTGGACTTGCCGAATCTAAAATGAACATTTGGGGTAATTCACACAGGCGCCCCGCCGGCTCCGAGCTCAAAGTTGCCACTACTCCCGAGGCAAAGATGAAGTCCTTACCGGATCACATTGGAGGATTCGAAGTAGCTTTGCCTATTCTGTCTGGGATAGAATCCAAATTTGGTCTCCAGTTCCCGCAATTCAGGAGTCAAGCGAAGCCTTAAAAAAAGAATCTAGACTTTTCACCTGCAGCCACCACCACTACCATCGTCAGCACGAAAGTACATGAAGAGCTGGAAGTAATAGAAAGGAAAATGAGGAGGAGAATCAGCTTTTGTTTTTGCGTTTGGCTTTAATTGAAATTACAACAACTGAGACAGTAGACGGGAATAATATTATTATTATTGCGTTGAGTAGTAAAACTGTAATGACGTACTAGTAAGCACTGCCGAGTGATGATGGAAGGTTGTGTTGCAGTCTGAACTAGAACGACATACTATTGGCGGTCAATATTTGTAGTAGTTGTAGGCTAGTGTGAAACATTTGTCGAAAGGCAGGTTTCCCTCTTCTTTTTTCCGTTTGAAAGGCAATTATTATTATTGATTTCGTATGATAGTAATTGCAAATCCAAAGTTCCCATTATTGTCAGAGTACCTTAAAAATGTGTGCGGTCACTTCTGTGGGCCTACACTTGTGAGTTGTGATCAAGAGAGAGAGAGAAAATATATGATGGCTGGCCACATCAGACCTACTGCACTACTACTGCTACTTGTCCAAGAATAATATTAATAATAATTCCCGATTGAGAGAGTAATATATCAAGTAATAAATGCAGCCACTTATTGCCAATTTTAGATCGTACTACGAAATGATTTAGTTAGTGTTCCGAAAGAAGTGTAGGAGTTTTGCGGAAGAGAGTGTATCATAGGAAGGATCAGTGCTGGTAACAAAAGGTTCTGATTTCAAGAGCAAAACACACGTTCCTGATTTCTCGGTTTGTTGCAGGACATATTTTGGAAATGAGAAAGGAACATATATACAATTATCGCGTCGTTGTATTACTCTATCCGTGATAATAATGATTAGTTATGCTTGTTGTTTGGAAGGGAGAAAAAATAATAAATACATTCACAGCAGTCAACGACTCATAATTTTGTATTTTATTTCCTACACGCTGAATTTTATGCGGGGTTCGGAATTTGAAATTGTGGACGTGACCTTAAGGATATGATGAGTATCAATGAGTACTGTTGCGACCGTCACGTTGTTGAGATTATTCGGCAGTGGATTCCTCAGGAAGAGGAGTGGGCTCAGCAGCAGATGTGTGGGACTTGACAGAAGCTCTTGACGGAGCCGCTGGTTCCTCTGGCGGTGGTGCTTCGGTTTGTTCAGGCATTTCAGTAGGAGCCTCCAATTCTTCGAATGCTTCTCCCTCCTCTGTGGCCGGAGGCTCGACGGGTGGAACAACTGCTGCAGAAGGTTGAGCTTGAGACGTCCGAGATTGGGCTACAGCGGAACCTTTTGCGCCTTTGCTTGCTTGAGCTGATAAACTGGCACTGCCGCTCTTTTTCGGGGCAGCTAAACTTGTTTTCGTACCTGTCGTCGTAGCATTGCCACTAACCCGGCTACCCCGCTTGCTACCCCTTGCCGAAGTAGTAATTATATCAGCTGACTTCTTCGGGCCCCCCGTGCTGGAGCGGACATCTGCGTTTGAGAGAAAACATGAGATTTTGCTTTGAGCAGGACAGAATGTGCTCTGAGCAGTTACCTGGCGGAGGTGGTGCTAAGATTGTTTCGGTATCGGGCACAGCCGACTCAATGGTCCCGTCCTCCACCATTCCCTTTGCATAGAGGTCATCGGGAACGTCCTTAGCAACTCTTGATGGACTTGCCTCGGCCTGAAGAATATGAGAATTAGTACACTAATGTATAGTGTTCGAGAGCACCGGTAGGCTGGATATCGATGCGATGATCTAACCTGCATTGCCTCCGTTTCTTCTTTCATTTGTGCCCACTGGCGCTGCTTCACTACATCCATGGCATTTTGCACATCCCTACGTTTGAGCTCTTCATTGTATCGCCAGCGAAGGAGCCAGTGGCCAAGGTACTCGATAGGGTCTGCCGGACGTCGAATGCAAATTTCCGCAAGAGCAGCGACTAGTACCGGACCAAGGGACTTCTTCAAGTACTCCACCTCCTGATACGTACGATCATTCACGCTATTCAATATCTTTTGAGCCATTTTCGGAGCTAATCACTATCCGTGAGAGAATCGGAAGGTAAAAGTTTAAATTTTTAGGGGAGGATTGAGTGTACTTGTTGAAAATTTGGAGGATATTTATGAATGAGTGCTGTACTAAGCAACTAAGCAAGCAGATCCGGATTCAGGATCAGGAGGGATGGGATGGGGGAAGAAAACTTTCTTGAAAATTTATCCGCATCTTCGCTTCGCCTTCGTCCATCCCTTCCCCGAGCAGCACGTCGCCTTAGGAGGAATGCCGTTTCTCATTGAGCTATTTTTCCACCAATAAGTTTTAAAAAATTCTCTCCAAAGGTCCCTAAGCATCACCAACTCTTTTGAGTGCATTTCCATAGTAATGTCAGGATTTGGTATTTAAAGAATATTCAGGAAATGTGTGTTGTGTTTGTGTAGTATTATTCGGCTCCTACTACTAGTCGAATATGATGCGTGATAAGATAAGAGATACGAAGCCTCGCATTTGTCGCTAGGCGCGTGACGAAATCAACGAATAGTGTGCGATGGGGATGATGCGAATTCGACACGCAACCAGAATCTCGCATCCGCATCTTTTAATATCTTGTTTGATGATGCGATACGTAGCTCCGCAGTTTTATATACGGTTGAGCGGGGCAAAACGACCACACCAGGTAAAACTAAGCAGTGGGCATATTTGACCACGGGGTAAATCTATTCAAGGGGCAAATGTGACCACGGGGTAAATCTATTCAAGGGGCAAATGTGACCACGGGGTAAATCTATTCAAGGGGCAAATGTGACCACGGGGTAAATCTATTCAAGGGGCAAATGTGACCACGGGGTAAATCTATTTAAGGGGCAAATGTGACCACGNGGTAAATCTATTTAAGGGGCAAATGTGACCACGTGGTAAATCTATTTAAGGGGCAAATGTGACCACGTGGTAAATCTATTCAAGGGGCAAATGTGACCACGTGGTAAATCTATTCAAGGGGCAAATCTATTAAGGGAGAAAATATGACCTCGGTCAAATCAATTAAAGGAGCAAATGTGACTAAGAGAAAATATGACTAGGCGCAAATCTATTCTGAGTCCCAATGTGGCCTAGGAAAAAGATTATGTAAGTGACAAAAGTGGTCGCTAAAAAAATCTGGTCGACATAAAACTGAGTGAGATTGTACCTTCACACATCAAATGAGCAGCATGCACAATTATTTTGAATTTGGATGAGTGAGTTTTTCATAATTTAGTGTAAAGAACAAGTTAGTTTTTCATTGTGAATCTACTGACCTTTTAAACATTTGCAAACTTTTGTACCAGCTGATATTAATCATTTCATTAATTTACTGCAGCCATCAATCGTTTTTATAACGAGGAGGAGAGGTAGTCATCGTAGTCAGGGCTAAAATTACAACTGATTTCACTGAAGAATGTTCAGGCGGTGGGATTTTTTACATGCGACATCATTTCTAGTATATAATTAGAGTTTTTAAACTTGTTTTGAAACTGAATTTCGATTATTCTGAAATTTAAAAATATTTGAATAATTTTAGAAAACATTCGATAATTTTTGCATTTCATTCTTTATTTCTAATAAATTTTTGATTGAGTTTACATGGGTGCTTTTATTTTTACCAACTTTTCCTTTTCATTATAGATTAGCATTGATTTTATTTTTAATTATTTGAATTGAGTTTATGAGTTTTAATCAATTTTTTACTGGTATGAACTGTTTTAATTTTATTTAGTTTCTTTTTAGAGTTAATTTCTTTTATTTTTGGAAATTTGAGATGTATTATTTAATTTTTTCGGAATTATTGCAAGTTTTTTAATTTGGGGGGTTTTGCACGCTTATAGCTAATGTGCATCGTTGTGTTACTTTAGTAATAATCACCAGAATTTATTTAATTTTTGCTTCAAGTTTTATTATACTTTAGTTGATATTTAATATTTGCAATAAAATTACGGAATGCTTTTAAAAATTTAATAGTTGATTTTAAGCAACCGTCATTCATTTTTGATTGGCTTTCATGAAGTTACAGTAATTTTGGCTAATTTTTGGAATTTATGTTCCTAATTATTAAATCGCATAACTTGTGTAAATTTTAATTTAATTAGATGCAAATTACAATGCGAGTTTGCTCCACTACGGAATAATTGCTTGTGTTAAACACTATGATTCTAAAACTTGGGAGATCAACCCTAGTTTCTAAAATAAAAACACATTGGCACCCCTACTAGGCGATCTTCTTTCACGTGAAGCTGATGCATTCCTGCTTCCAATGCATCGGATATGCTATTAATAATTATTGCAAGCGAAACTGCAAAGGTGGTTTTGTTCAGTCTTTATGTAAATTTTAAATTATTCATACTTTACATAATTAACAATTCCTGAAAAATGGGATTAGCTTTCTGACTATTGTATTCGAAATCGCCTACAAGCTTTCCGAAATTTCTGGATCCGTGGACAAATGGTAATCAGTCCTGCAAATTATATATAAACAGCAATTATACATTATAAGCAGTCATTATAGGTCTAACGTTTGAACAAATTGTAATATTGCCTTTCTCGCCCTGTTAGATAGTGAAGTAACTGATAAAACGTGAGAGCGCTGATGTAGTTGTGCTAGTGTATGTTCGATTAAATGAATATATTCTAACAACGGCACTCTAAGCATTTATCAATCTTAGAATATTGGCTCAAGGATCAGGACGAAAGAAAGTAATCGATGGAATTATGCACAGCTGGCACTACAAACGAGTGTTATTTTAGTTTTGCGAACAGTTTGAGAATTGAATGTGTATTCGATAGTCTTGTACAGTTCCTATGTTTCCACGTAGATATCCGAGCTAGTAACGGTTCTGTGTATAACGGTAATCTTTATGTAATCGGTCAAATTTCACCGCACCCACAGTAATTTATACAGATTATCGCTGTCAAAATGTACCCATACAGTTCGCAGTGCCCACTCAGAGGTGCAAAGCAGTGCGAACTACGTGTACATGCTGAATTTTTTCGAGTTCGTGCTATTATTTCTGCTTTCGAGAATAACTTGAAATTTAGCAATTATGTTCTACACTCCATTTCAGGATATGCCTTCAATTCCTGTAAAAATAAGCATATTAGATTCTTCGAAGACATTAGCAGTTCTTCGGATATTAGAATCTCGTCGAAAGCAAACTGGATTTGGTCAGGACTTAATTTGCTAAAAGCGACTGTCGAGACCACTTGGGATGACAAAGCAAATCATTTGCAATGAGAATTCGAGATCTGAAGTTTCTCAAAACTGATGCAGCTCGTTCTTTATGGTTTGTTAAGCAGCGTGAGGAAAATGTTTCGAATAATGGAGTACTTTTGAAAATTTGACAGAGGAGCTTGGGAGAGCTTAATTTTAAAGGTCGTGGTTGAATACCTGACACTCTTAAATTTATGGTAGATATTTTTATCACAGATTTCTTTCACATAGGGTGATGTTATAATTTAATCCCAAATGAACGAAATGTATAAGGAAGAATCGCATTATCTGTCCATGACGGTTATAAACATAATACGATTTTTCTCCATAACGTTCAAATTTTGTATCTTCCGTGTGGACCGTTATAAAGATTTTTTGTGTAGTTATATTTCATAGTTGACTTTACCCACGAAAATTTCACAAAACCGCTGTTCATGATCGGCTTATTACAATTTGTAGAGAAGAACGCCATGTTTCTTGCGTTCGAAGTGTCAGGCAAGATAGTAAGGGCGTGACGCATTAGATTGGCAGGAACACTGTCTTTCAGTCAGTCAATATAGTGCATGTGAATTTAGTTTGTATGAAATAAAATATCCAAATTCAATTGCTCCTATTTTCTGCTTATTCTTTTCCTAATATCTCTACGTAGACTTGTAACTTTATAAAAAATTCATGTTCTTACACCAATGGAATCTATTGGTTTTAATTGAATGCCGAAAAGCAGCTTTACATTTTTTATGGCTTTGCTGTCGTTCGTATATGTTAAGGCTACAATGTACAAATTGTGGAGGATGCGAACCGCACGTACGTACTTTGCTATTGTAACACACGGCAAAGCTAAAAAAACCATTGGTTTCAAATTCACTTGTACGTTATATTTTCAGGAAATAAGTGGCCTCAGCTTGTATACGCCATAAAAGAGTGGCTGGGCTGTGATTTGAGCATGGCCGCCTCAACACTTATGTTCGTCCCTCGATATATTGGAAATGTTTTCAATCATTCGTGAAACAGGCAGAGGCTTAGATCTACACGGTTTTTACAGACGAAGTGCTAAGGTCTGACTGTGTGGTTCTCCTATTTTCAAAACGACGCTGGTCTAGTCCATATTATTTTTTTTTTGAAATTACAATGGTGAGAAATTACATCAGAAAAACGGAGGAAATCAACAGAGATAGTCTATTGATGGCTGTTTCTGCTGTTCGGGATGGAATACTAACTCAGCGTGAGGCCGCGTTAGACTACGGAGTCAGCCGATCGACGATTCACAACTACTTGAATAAACCTTTATCCGAAGTGCCAGAGAAGATCCGCCAAGGCCGCTTTCGCACCATATTTACAAAAGGTCAGGAGGAAGAGCTAGTGCAGTATCTCGTGGACATGAGCATGAGGTAGAAAACACCTTGTCTGATATTATAGTATTCTGGTATTATAGTATGATGTCTGATATTATAGTATGACTTAGCTTACAGATACTGACATATTTTTTGCCTTTCGATAAGGAACTGCATATTTGTCTAAATTACCAACCTATGTTCTTATTTCCCTCCGTGTAGATTTTATGGCATGACTAGGAAAGCTTTAGTCCAGAAAGCTTATATGCTTGCCGAAGCAAACGGTATCCTCCATCCGTTTAAAAACGGACAGGCTGGATACGACTGGTCGTACGGGTTTCTAAAGAGGCACAAAGATAAACTGTCGATGAGAACGGCCCAACCTATTTGTATCTCAAGAATATTCGGATTCAAGAAGTCTACGGTATTCCACTTCTTCGACAACCTGGAAAAAATCGTGGCCTTGAATGGTTACGGTTGCCACCAAATCTATAACGCAGATGAAACCGGAGTGTCTGTTGTACCGGTACGCTCTTATAATGCTAAGAATTTCACATATAGCTTATTAACTATTACATGGGTTGGACTAGAGAGTTGTTCATTCTGAGGCATGACTAAGAATTATTGTGACACGAAATTTTCAGAACCGTTGTCCCCGTGTGGCTGCTCCGAGGGGGTCACGTAGCGTGTGTGTTCTCAAAGCTGCTGAACGTGGAAGTTTGGTCACAGTTGTGGCATGCTGTAATGCAGCCGGCCATTTCATCCCACCGTTTTTTATTTTTCCTGGAAAACGAAGTTGTTACCAAGACCAAAAGGTCTCTCAGGGACCTACAGGATCATCTTCAGGAAATTCAAAGAAGGGATGGATTACGACTGACACATTTGTTGAATGGATGATGCACTTTAAAAATAACGTGAATCCGGGGCCCCAGAAGAAGATCCTGTTAATACTAGACAACCATTCCACACATATCGCAATGGAAATTGTGGAATTGGCTCAACAGAACCACATTGACATCCTCACTTTGCCGCCCCATACATCCCACAAACTTCAACCATTGGATGTGGCATTCTTCTCGCCATTGAAGAGCCGTTATGGGGAAGCCGTCCTGTCTTGGCAAAGAAGCCATCCTCACCAGAAGCCTTCACTATTGGACATCCCCGCCATTTTAAAGTCACCTTTTCAGGAATCTTCCAAGGATACAACTGCCATAAATGGTTTCCGCCGAACTGGTATTTGGGTTCCCACAAAAAACAGTCCAGACAGGCATGTATTCTCAGATACTGAATTCTCGGCCGAGGATGAAGCTCCTCTCCGCATGGTAGAAGCAAGAAGACGCAATCCGACTGTTCCATTAGATGAAGCGCCAGAAGTTTGCGACCACGCTGACGATACAGCAGGGCCAGAAATATATAGATCTCCAAATCACAGCGGAAACGATAAAGACACGCATATGCAAACAGAAATCAACCTAGGGACCTCCAAAGATTTTGTGGAAGGAAGTTCTGAAGATGAAGGCGAAAATGATGAGGACAATGTGTACTCCCTTTCAGAAGTAAGGCAAGATGGGACAAATCCGGGAATATTATTTACGCGACAAGAACTGGCTGAAGTCTTGGGGAATGATGAAATCAGTTTTACAAGTTCGGATACCTCGGTAGGAAGACCTTCTCCACCAGCAGTCCAGGATGATATTTTCATAGCAAACACGCCAAATCAACCACCAACTTTTAGCGTAACTAATCTACCTGCACAATTATCGGGAACTACGGGGACCACTTTGCAGTCTATCAGCCTCGAAGCTCAACCCAATCTTTCGCTACCATCCTCGACCCTGGTAAAGCAATCTTTCCGTTTTAATATTTTATCAAAGTAGTCATTCTAAAATGTTGTAATGAATTCACAGTTTCGTATTGGCCCTTCAGAATTAGACCCTCCGACCGCTGAGTCTTCACGCACAAATCAGAAGCGCTCACTTCAATCAGCTATCATAACCTCACGTGAAAATTATGATCAAAAGCGTAGGAGAGCTATAGCAAAGGAGGAGAAGAACTACAAAGCCCAGCAAAAGAAATTGGAATTGGCAAAAATGCAACTGCAATTTGAAGAAACAAATCTCGAGAAAAGCCGAAACCGGATTCAAAAGCTACGTGAAACACGCCCTATGAGTACAGACGAATAAACACAATAACCTCTAGATTTATCTACAAAACTATATATTTCAATTTCAGTTTTTCATTACCCAGCAAGGCGAGAAAAACAATATAACAATTTGTTCAAACGTTAGACCTATAATGACTGCTTATAATGTATAATTGCTGCTTATATATAATTTGCTGGACTGATTACCATTTGTCCACGGATCCAGAAATACAATAGT